>PVIY010055633.1:0-13652 GCA_004026745.1 Myrmecophaga tridactyla | reverse complement strand
TTGCAGTAAGATTTTGATTCAAGACAATAGTCCCTAAGGCTGTTTAGCAGAGACAGAAACCACAAATAAGCAACTCTCCAAGAGAACAATGTGGTGGTCCTCTTTATTGATAATTATCTCTTACATATCTGAATAAACTTAGGCTCCAGAAGGTATAAAAATGCCCCAGAGGTAGACCAGCAAAAAATAACACTCCATTGAACATCCTAATTAGGATTTAATTAAGGAATTTAAAAAATGCAGAGCACATGTTTTTAGCAAGTGCATAATCACTGACATTGCTTGTAGGTTTTCTACATATTTTTCACTGTAAATATCCAATTATAATTGTCATTTAGGTCAAACTTTAAGAATTCAAAGTCTTACTCAAAATAATGAGAATTTGTTTCCTTAAGCATAATGTTCTCTAGTATAGCTTTTACGCCTTTTAATTTACAATGTGGTCTATAATGTTCCCTCTCCTAGCCTAGAAGATGGGTGGTGTTTTCCTCCTGGTGTGATGTATTACTTTTCAACAAAGCACCACATCTTGTATTAACAACCAATGTGTAGGGGCGGGGAGGGGGATAGACAACTGCAACTGTGCTCTTTTTCCTGAGAAATCTGCAACAAACCATGGCTGAAAAACGAATGGTGTGTGTGTGTGTGTGTGTGTGTGTGCCTCCAACTCTGACCAAACTTTTGGAGTGATTTATAGCAGATCTGTTGCTACATGCCTCTGATAATATTCAAATTAAAGTCACAGTTGGAGAAGAAAATGGTATGTGCCCTGTGTGTTGCACTAAAGGTATGGAAACTATTTCAAGTTTGATTTGTGACCACTGCCACCAGCTTTTAAAAGCCACAGCTGATGGGGAATAATGTCTGAAGCTGACTTCTTAATCACACCACCATTATGGAAATAATAGGTTGCTAAAGTAATAATCATTACCCCTTTTCTGATGGTATTTCAGAGCTTTTTACAGCCACGTTTAATGACCATTGAACTGTTTGGTCTAATGAGTGAGAAGACTCCAACATCTTTATTCAAAAGCCTCTAATGATAATTGCCACCTATCACCTCATTCTCTGGAGGCCCAGGACTCTTGTCCATGGACTTCCATTATCATTGCACACCCACATCCCAATCTTACTAGACTCAAGTAATTAGGTATAATTTATATCTGATCCAGTCATTTCTGTCAAAGTCATATCTTCTGTTGTGTCTGAATATCACTCAACTCTAGAAAGTTTGTAAAAGTTTTTGTTGAAAAAGTCATATATATGACTACTGACACTTTAAGGCTGGTAAATCATCTGAAACATCATAACCACATTCACTTTTACAGTATGGAGTAATGGTTAAGAGTAAGTCACCTGGAGTGCAATAGACCTGGATTTGAAATGATTGTTCATCTCTCAATAGCTATTGTCAGCCTCTCTGAGACTCCATGTTCTCTCTTTCATTTGGGAGCATGATCAGTGCTTACTTCATGTGGTGGCGGTTAGTATTAAACTTAAAAATGGTAGATATTATTGTCCGCATCATGGTTATTGTCGTTATCATTCCTACCTCATTTCTTCCTGTTATCGAGAATATGGTTCCCTATATAGTTCTCAGGATGGATATGTGATTGGACTCTCCTTGATGTGACACCAGCAAATCAGCTGCAAATATGAAGTGTATTGTTTGAGCCATGGTTACGGATCTATCCCTGAGCAGTAACTGAATCCTTATGCTTATATATGCCACATACCTGGCCTGAGTTGGAAGAGCTAGCAAATGGTTGAAACGCAGGAAAAAAGGGAACAAAGAGAGGGAAAGTAGCTAATATATATAATGCACCTGTGTTGGTTTGAAAGGATTATGTGCCATAGAAAAGCCATGTTTTAATCCTGATCCATCTTTTGGAGGCAACTGTTTCTTTTAATCCCTATTCGGCACTGTAGGTAGGAAACTTGATTAGGTTATATCCACAGAAATGTGACACACCCAATTGTGGGTATTTAATCTTTGATTAGAAAGAGATGTGATCCCCCCCCCATTCCAGGTGGGTCTTGATTAGTTTACTGCAATCCTTTAAAAGAGGAAGCATTTTTGGAAAAACTTCAGAGCCACAAGATCCACGAGAGCCTCAAGAGTTCATGCAGACAGAGACCTTTGGAGATGAAGAGGAAATATGCCCCTGAGGCAGCTTCATGAAACAAGAAGCCTGGATAGAAAGCTAGCAGACATCACCATGTTCACCATGTGCCTTTCCAGTTGGGAGAAAACCTGAACTTCATCGGCCTTTCTTGAGTGAAGGTAACCTCTTGTTGGTGCCCTAATTTGGACATTTTTATAGACTTGCTTTAATTGGGATTTTCACAGCCTTAGAACTATACACTTGCAACTTAATAAATCCCCCCTTTTAAAAAGGTATTCCTTTTCTGGTATATTGCATTCAGCAGCTTGCAAACTCAAAGAGCACCCTAGGTGCAAGTTACCAAGCTTAGAATATTCATAGTCTTTCTCTTTTTACAAGTCATATGAATGTGTGATGGTTAAGTTCATCTGTCAGCTTGGCTTGGGTTATGGTATCGAGTTGTTTGGTCAAGCAAGCCCTGGCCTGTTTGTTACTGTGAGGATATTTTGTCAATTTAAATCATTAATCAGTTGATTGTAATCTATGACTGATTACATTTGTAATCAGCAGAGCAATGAGAGAAATCTCATCCAATCACTTGAAGGCCTTAAAGGGAGAATTTATGATTTCAGCAGTCAAAAGGAAGAATTCTTATTTTTACTTTAGCCAACTTGCTTCTCCTGAGGAATTCATTGAAATTTTTATTGGAATTCCCAATTTTTGGCCTGCCCTATGGAATTCAGATTTGACAATCCCCTTAGTCATAAGAGCCAATAATGAATTTCATAATATTTGCGTATATAAGGTATCCTGTCAGTTTCTCTGAAGAACTCTGACTAATACAGATTTGGATATCAATATCTTTGCTTCATAGTTAAATAAATCAAGAGTTTAGAAGTAAAATAAATCTAATTTCAAACAGCTGATGATTGGTAGAATTGGGATGATTCATTCCAATTGTTGATATAAAGATACATAAGTGATGTGACCTTTTGAAGGATTCATGAAATCAAACCCTGTTAAGGCATATCTAGAGACTAAATCCACAGAATGTAAAGAGGAAATCAACAGTGATTTGTATTACATAAAATTTGTAGGTGTCGGAGGACATCAGATACCACAATAGTATGATTAAAGCTAAAAATAAAGCAATATGAGAATAGCATACAAAATAGGAAATGAATCTTTTGACTATATTTGATATTGATCATATTAAAATTAAAAACATTTGCACATTATTCTCATGTATATGATACAAAAAAAGGAAAAAGCACATATTTTGGAAACTGGAATATGCAGACATAATGATGTGATAGGGTTGTATTATATACGAGATTATCACAGAAAAAATATAGGAGGAAGACAGTTCATTTTCTTTTGATGATAGAAGATTATTTCAAATGGATACAGATTCATCCCCACTACTCTGAAGTTAGAAGCATGGTTAAAATCACATTTATAGTTAAGGTGATTTTCATCCTAAAATTGAAATAAATCCTATTGAAAATACTGAGTTGGTTAGACATCTAAGTTCTATTCTGGAAGCTCTTCAACATGAATATTGCCAGTTATGTGCCTTAGATGATTGCAAAAATGCCTACAATATTTAACCTCCTCCCAGCAAGAGGTAAAGTCTATTTCCCTACCCCTTAATGTGGATTGACCTCAAGAGATCTGCTGCTTAGTTAGTAAGATTTGTGATGCTTTGTTATGCAATAAATGCTAATTGATAAAAATTAATTCACCAGTTTAATAAAATTCTTCCAAAATTCCAATAATGTTTTAATATTTTGAAACTTCTAAGTGACTCTTAACCTTGCTAGTAGATTTTTTGTTTGCTTATATTTTGAATAGGTAATATATTCACATAAGTCAAATTTCAAAAGATACAAAATGGTGCAAAATACAATCCTCCTTCTTGTGTCTAATTCCCCAGATGTCCAATTACCCTTCTAAGAAGTAAATTATGTTATTAATTTCTAAAATATACTTCCAGGGATATTTAACCATATAAAAAATATGGATGGTATGTGAGACACATGTTCTGCATCTTACTCGTCTCCCAGATGTCTAAATGGCTAACTCCCTCACCACTCTCAGACCATGGCTCAGATATTACTTTTTTCATTGATGACTATCCTGACCCCCTTACTTAAATTTACAACCTGACCTGCAAAGTAATCCTGATCCTCTTAACTTGCTCTAATTCTTTACTAGAAAATATCATGTTCTAATGGATTATACACATTATTTATTTATTGTAATTAATATTTATCTGGATCCTCATAAATTCCATGGTGAAAGGAATTATTTTCTATTGTGTTCAGGTATAGGTTTGCTGGCACATCGTTGGTGTTCAATAAATATTTGTTGAGTCAATGAACATATCCATTAAATGAGGAAAATCTCTTGAGGAAGAAATTATAAGGAACAATCAAAACTATTCCTCGATATAAGACTCAGAGTAAGTGTGCATATCTTTGATTCATTCATTTGAAAATATTTACTTAATCTAAGGTAATGTCTTTTAGTGTTATGAGGAATAAAATCCTGAAGTTCACGTTGTCTTTGCCATGTAGTTGACTGAAGACTAATGAGGGTGATATAGAAGTATATCATAAAATGCCCTCCCACCATATTCTATGATATCAATGGATGGTCAAAATAAAACTAACCTCAATGAGTTAGAAAAAGATAAGTGCCTTAAAAGTGGTATATAAAAATTGTTTACAATTCCAGAGAAAGGAAGATTATTTTCTTCTGTGATAACAGGTGATCCTTTATAGAGAGGCGAATGGTGTTTGATTCATGTACTGAAGAATATATAGCACTTAGGGTAAGAGAAAGATGGGTTAACTCTGAGCAAAGGAATGGTGAGAGACACATAGAGAAAAGAAGCTATTATAGACTGATCACAGAAGACCCTAAAAACTAATGCCACACATCCATCTGACATATGCTCACCCACGGGAGCTTTTTGTAAGCTACACTGCTCAGAATTTTACCATGAATATAGCTAATTAATAGTATTTCATGATGATGTTCATGAAAGTGATCTTGATTGCTTTCTTTAAGGACATATTTTCTTTGCACTATGGAATGTCTTTTTAAAGCTCTTCTGTTGGAGAAATATGATATATGTTTTATGCTACTAACTTTTGAAGTGGGTATTAGTGATATTATTGAAATAGTTTGACTTCAGAAAATAGAGATCTCTAGTCATGGTGAAGCTGACAATATACTGTATGCTTCTAGGTTGGAAGGAACTATTTGTCTGTCTGGAACCAAGGATTGATGGCAGAATGGCAAGCGGTAATGTGGGCGTCACTTAACATGTTATTTTTGAGATTTATCCACGTTGTTGCATATTTTGTTACAGAATATGAATAGACCACTTTTTGTTTATCCCCTCTCCAGTCAATGGGCATTGGTTTGTTTCCATCTGGGGAGCTGTATGAATAATATTGCTATAGGTGTTTGTATGTAATTCTTGGTGTGGATATGGTTTTGTTTCCCTTTAGTAGATACCTAGGTCTGAAGGTACTGGATTGTATGGTAAGACTTTTTAAAGAATCTGTCAAATTGTTTTCCTAAAGTTTCGTAGTATTTTCGGTGTCACCAGCTTTATAATGAGGGCATCAGTTGTTTGGCAGCCTCACCAACACTTCCATTGTCAATCTTTTAAATTTTATCTAACAGATTTTCAGAGGCATCGTATTTGTTAATTTTTTAAAAAAATTAGTAGAGATATAAATACAGAAAACTCAGGCAGAAAAATACGTTCTCATTTGCCATTATCTAATTTGCATTTCCCCTATAAATAACAATGCCGAACATCTTTTCATATGTTGCTTGACCATTCCTATAACTTCTTTTGTGAAGCGTCTCAAATCATTTGCCTATTTTTACCATTCTTAAAATTATTTGAATATTTATTATTGAGTTATAAGAGTTCTTTATATAGGCTGAATTCAAGTCCTCTGTCAGGTAATTTTTCCCAAACTGTGACAGAAAAAAATGATCAAATGCAAGCTTTATCTTGAGAAAAAAACTGCTTCATCATGAAGTCTTGTAAAAACTATATGAAAATGTGGAATACACATACGTACACACAAATACATATTCCCTGTGTTTTAGTTAAATGCATAAAACACTATTAATATTGAAGATAAAACATTTAACATACTAGGTATTTATTAAATAATGAGCAGAATTTGGTTGTCAATAAATAATAAATAATGCTATTAGTTTACATTCCTAAAAATAGGATATTGTTTTGATTTTTATTAAATTTCTCTATTCATGAAGCATTGATCACGTTTTCCTTTTCAAATTTTCTTCTGTATGGAAAGAGGATTGAAAACCAGAGAATATGAACTTTGATGTCCATAAATTCATGTACATAATGTTCATTTATTGTTAAATAACAATAAAAATAAAAACGTTCAAGAATGCCTTTTAAAAACCTAGCTCAATTTAGTATCACAAATCTATTTGTTGTAAATATATACCGTATAATAAATGTATTTTTCTTTTGTTCCCTGGCTCACAGTAATCTCAGAATCAAAGTCTATGCTTGGTTACAGCAATGGATTAGCATTTATGATTAGTAGTTTTTTCTACTGCTCTCATTTGTTCTGTTTAATTATTACAACTGTCCCTGTTTTGTATCTATGTATTTGCGTGTATTTTTTTTGTTTTCAGTTGTCTCATATTAACATTGCAATGAATCTTATTGTACATTTATATATAAATTAAATCCCATTATTTTGAGATTTTAGAGCATTACAAATCAACAGACATTTACTATAATGAAAGCATGGTAGTAAATATCGGAAATAAGCAAATTTTTTTCTGAAACAAGCTCATGAGAGAGAGAGGTATAACAAAGGTTGCTATTTATTGAAAAAAATAAAGTTTGGGGGAGAGAAATTGTTGACATCCCTAAGGAAATTTGAGAGTCATATTTTTTTTCTCAAAAAAAAAATTGATGCCTAAACAGAGATACTGTGGATAAGAGATTATCAGGTTAGGAAGGTCATTTAAGATCAAAATAAACAACATGATTTGGTGAGTAATGGCATGTCTTCAATATGGTTGGCATTTTAAATTTAGGTGTGCAAGTATTACGTGATAAGGCTAAGTAGGAAAGTAAAGGCCAATTTGTAGAAAAATTTCCTTGTACTACTAAAGAGCTTAAATTTTATTCTGTGTTTTGCAGAACCAATGATATTTTTAAAGGAGGATAACAACATGCTAAAAGTCATATTTTAAAAAGAAATCTGCATTGAGCAGGTGAGCAGTGGATTGTCATAGTTTAGAAATAGTTGACTATATCTGTGACTTGGGTTATTATACTTCCAGAAGAGATTGAGAAATATGTAGTCCCAACTGAAGAAATGACACTAAGGAGAGAAATACAATATGATTTCAGGAAATAAGACATAGGGCTTGATAGACATAGATCTGGTAGTAAGGGAGAGGTAAGTGTAAATGATGGTTATTTCTAGAATTCTATCTTTAATGACTGAATTTATTGCAATATCAAAACATGATATAGAGAAAATGCAGGAGTAGAATCACCTTTGGCCACTGTGTCGGAGGGGTGGGGAGTGGGTGTTTGTGAATTCAGTTTTGGTCTTGTCAAATTTGAGCTGCCAGTGGGATGCCTATTTGATGATATGCCCTGCACAGTTGGAAGTAAGTGCCTGAAGCATCAGTGAGATTGTGGTACCAATTTTGAGGTCATCAGCATAAAGATACCAGTTAAAAGTATAGGTAAGGATGTAGTACACTGAACAAATACCATAATCCAAAACCTAGAAAATATTGAAAAAACATGGACTGGAGGAAAAGTGAATGAAGATATGGGAGACCCAGTGTACATGTTGGGAGGGGAACGAAGAGAAATCTTTATCACAAAACCAGATGGAGAACTCTAAGATGAGGAAAAATAATGTCTGGTCAATATGGTAGATTAAACTAACTTGAGAAGTCTTCTTTCTGCTCCAGGTCCATAGATATATTGGACAGATAACACTTTTTAAATACACTGTGAAGATTGAAATGAAACAAAACAGTCTCTAGTAGGATAGAAATTAGAAGAAATTTTAATTTAAGAATTTAGAAGTTCTAATTTAAGAGTTAGAAAAAGTTCTAATTTAAGAACTTAGAAGTACCCTTAATTTAAAAATTTAATTTCTTAAATTCTAATTTAAGAAATTTGGAATTAGCAAAATAAAATAAAATAAAAATGTTAGGTCACTCCAAAAGAAAACTTTTCATTATTTCAACACACTTTTCTATGTTATCTGACTCTAACCCTTTATTGCCTTTGAGCTATTTTACAACTCTATATATTGTAGAAAACTGATAGCAATGGAAAAGAGTAGTTTTCCAGATATGCATTTTTTTTCAGTCCAGTTTCAACTGACTTCTCTACCTTTCTGTAGGGAAAAAAATGAGCATCCATGCCTAGATTCATGGCAACATTTCTTTATTTCATATAAATTTTGCTTCTTTGATTTCTCTTTTGAACCTGATGCAATATTTTTCTGGTTTCCTCATCAAACAATGAATACATAAAATATTTAACACATTTATTTTAATACCTGTATGAGATTCATAACTTCAAAATTTTTTTAAAATTATGCTTCAACAAAAATTGAAGTGTGCTTCAGTTTGCTAAAGCTGCCAGAATGCAATATACCAGAAATGGACTGACTTTTAATGATAGGGATTTGTTAGCTTACAAGTTATAATTCTAAGACTGTGAAAATGTCCAAATTAAGGAGTCAATATGAAAATACTTTCTCTAAAAGAAAGGCTGCGAGCATCTGGGACAACTTTGTTACATGAGAAAGCACATGTCCTTCACTCCCAGTTTTCGTTGTTTCCAGCATCTGGCTTCAGTGGCTCTCTCAGCTTCTGTGGCTTATCCCTCAGCTTCTTTGAATTATCTGGGGTTTTGCTGCGTGTCCTTTATCCTCTCATAAAGGATTCTAGTAAAAGGATTAAAACCTACTTTGAATGATAGGTTTCAATTTTGAATGGTAGGGCCATATCTTAATTGAAATAACCTAACCAAAAATTCCCATCCACCATAGGTCTACACCCACAAAAATGGGTTAAAAGAACATGGCCCTTCCTGGGGTACATGATAGCGCCAACTAACATAGGGAATTCAGTCTAAACAGCTGGGGATGTAATGGGACAACATACTCTACAGCTGCTGCAGGAGTATTAATTTATATTAAAGGATGAGAAACCAGATCCACAACTCTGGAAAGCAGGAGCCAAAAACTTAAAAACTAATCTCCTAACCATAAAAAAAAAAAAAAAAAAAAAAGATTTGAAGAACTCAATTACTGGCCACCCTTATGACAAAGAAGCTACATAATAGCTAGTGCTCTGGTAGGAGAGATTTAATTTTAGGAAAAATAATCTGTGTTTGTTCCATAAGAGGCTGTGAAGATTTCATCCCCATTCTCCCAGTGATTCTGGGACTCTCAAATTGAGAATAAACATAAAAGCTATTTCAGAATTGTGGAAAACCCTGGGACTTTAGCAGTGGCAAATGTAAAAACACTCCATAGAAATGCATGTGTGACTCAATTTGACATACTCCCAAGAAAGTAGTTCTTCTAAAACTCCTTTCAGTCAAAAATGACTAACCCCTATAGCAGTGAAACTCACACCCAAGCATTCATGTTGATGCAACAATCTCAAAGAGATTTAATTTCCTCAAGATTTCATATTTTTTTCTCAAAAAAAGAAGCAAAATCATGAGGCAAGATCAGATCTCTGAAAGAAACATAACAAATGAATTTTCAAATGCAGAAAGTTTAGACATGGAAATAGTTATTGGAAAAAAAGTCAGTAGCAACATTAAACACTAGATTAGATTAACTAAAGAGAGAGTTAATGAATTATCTGCTTAATTTTGGGAAATTACTCAAAAGGAGGAAGACAAAAATATGGAAAATATGAAAGAGAAATTAAGACATAGAGGAGAGAATGATATAGTCTTATATTTTCTAATAGGATGTCCATAAATAGGAAAAATAATATAATAGAGGCAATATCTGACAAGAAAATGGACTAGAATGTTAACAGAGTTAAGGAAAGAAATGTAATTGTAGATTGAAGGAATCTATTAGGTTCCATGTAGCAGAAGTAAAAATAAGCCCATACCTAGACACTTCCTAGTAACCTCTGAGAAACTTCAAAGACAAAGATCAAAGTAACTTTCCTCAACAACATCTCCAGTCCTTTAGATAAGTATTGACAAGTGTTTTGGATTGCAAATACAAAATAAAATAGAGACTTCAAGCTAATTTTTATAAGCTGTATGCTTCTTTTATAGTTTGATTATAAATTGAAGCACTTACTTATTGCACTTGCTTCCCAAAGAGTTTTAGAGTTTACAGTTGATACCAGGAAGAAGATAGGGTCAAAATCATGTGGCCAATGAAAGAAAATAAATAAGTATGTAAGGGGAAAATAAATATAAATAAATTAGATTAGCGATTGATAGATAAGTACAGAAGTATAGCTTCTACACTTCTATATTTCTATATTTAATATATTTAAAATTACAGGTTGAATAATAATTAGAAACCTTTATCTGTTCTGAGCATCCTTACACCTAAAGATTGTTCTAATTGTTCTATTAAAAATGAAATTAAAAATTAACCCAGAGTAACATTTCTGAACAAGAGAAGAATTTGTCCTGAGGATGCCAATGTGAAAATCATTGAACGATGTAATCGTTGATATCATGCATTATAATATTTGTCAAAAATATAAAGATACTTTTCTCATGACTTCTTGTGGTGGCTACACACAGCATAAAAACAGACCAAATTCCTGAACACCAACTCATAGGGTGGAAAATTGGGTTGGAATGTCTGTAGTAAATATAGGTATGCCATTCTCTGGTAACCTTTGCTAATTTTAAAGGGACTAATGTGGGGTATCTTAAGGAGTGAAGTATGTTACAGAAGTGATAACATTGCCCAGTCTGGCTATTCCTCTACTCAGAAAGTGTTTGAGTGATGAGAGGAAAAGCTCTTAAAAATAGTTATTTTCTTAATAAATGCAAAAAAAACTGTGCATGTATTTTTAACATATTTCTATGTCGCCAATTTGAAATTATGTATCTCCATCCAAAAACATTTCTTGCAAGTATTTTTAATATATCACAAATCATTGAATGCATTTTTGAGTTTGAGTTTGGGAGGCTTAATTTCAATGCTTTTTAATTTTCTGCAGATTCATACAGCATTGTTTCCCACCTCATTGAATACTGTCAAAAATAGAATGGGAAGAGAACCAGGTTATTTTTTTAATACAGGAAAAGAAATATCTAGTCTCAGGTATTTGGGAGACATTTGGAGATAATTACTAGGTTGCTTGAGTCGAGAAGCAAACTTTTCTAAGTGAAATGTAGTGCTTTATTTAAAAAAAAACAACAGCTGCATACTGTGACAAGTGAAATGAGTTGTTGGATCTAGCAAGAGAAAGCTATGCCACTTTACTTATCTTATGCACTAAATATCCAAATGACTAAACAACTAATACATGTTGATTTTTAAATCAATATATTATAAAACCATGAGACATTATAGTTGCATAAGGGAAAGATTTGGAGTAAGACAATCCTGAGTTTTAATTCAGGCCCCAGTGGACACATTTGATCAAGTAATTTTTTTCAAGCGTCAGAGTTCTTTCATCAATGACATGGGACTGAAATACTTACCATGCAGTGTTGTTAGAATTCATGAAATAAAGTATTGAAGTGCTTCCATGGTTACTGATATTGAGCAGCTGGTCTAAATATGGTTTACACCCATGTTCAACTACCTTATTAAATTCATGTCATCACATGCCATTGTGTTTCTTAATTCTCCCCAAGCTATTTCTTCTCTTTTTCTTCCTGTTGTTTCCCTTTTTTTTTTTTTTTTTTGCATGGGCAGGCACCAGGAATCAAACCTGGTTCTCAAGCATGACAGACAAGAATTCTGCCACTGGACCACCATCACACCGCCCTACCCTAATTTTTAAAATCTTATCTTTTTTTTTTTTTCCTCTTAGAGTATACCACTATTCTCCTAAATCACTTCCTCACTATACCCACTTCCCCAATCCAGCACTGGGGTTATCTTTCTAAATTTGTTTCTTATTTTTACAACCCTTCACTGTTGGCTAATCCAAACTTCTTATCGTGGCAGACTCTGCTCAATTTAGTCCCCAATCCTCTCATCATAGGCTTTAAGCAGAATCACTTAAAAAAAAAATTTTATGTTCTTTTGCAACTCATTGCCTCTGTGCACGCATACCCCCACTGTCTTTCTCTAACTGATAAACTCATTATCTAAAATAGGGTTTGATTGTCACATCCTCCTAAAATAATTCTCAGGTTTTCATACTCACACACAATTCAGGGTGGCTTATATCCTCATACAGTATGCATAGATACTCAGTTATAAAACTTAGAACACTTATAGTCTTCTCTGCTATTGTAATGAGATGCTCTGACATCAGCAAGTGTGCCTTATCCGGCTTTCTATCCAAGGACTTGGAGTACAGTAGACAATTACTAAATTGTCTGCCGTGCAAACGATGAACTGAAAGCCACATAAACTAGAATATTTATGTTTTCTTGGCTGTGACACTGCCAATTTACAGGGAAAATTATATTTACATACATGTCTTATAAACAAAGAGTAAAATTGGGCACAATTCGTTCTTTTCTAACTATTACCTTCCAAAAGTCTACTGAGTGTAAAGATTACGGAACAGGGGTGCAGTTCAAGGTGAAATTCCTGAAGGAAATGAAACTGTGGAGCAGATTCACTGGGCCATCAGTCAGCTTTGTAGATAACCTCAAAGTGCCATAAACATTTCAGCTCACCTGGAACCTCAGGGTTCAAACTGAATGGATATTTTACCAAAGGTCAGAAAGTCTTCAGCATCAGCTTCTAAAATCTAATTCAGCTGTCTAGAAAAAAAAAAAACAAAGCATCATTTTAATTAGGTGACAGAATTTCCACTCTGCAGATAGCCATGGTAATAATTAAAGCCATGGCTATAATTTGAACTTTCAACAATTTGACCAGAGTTGACTTGGACTGAATTGAACCTTTCTGAAGGGCTTTTTCATCTCAATAACTCCAAATTTCAGCCCTACAAAATGTGTAGCACAAAAAGGCATTACTTTTTTTTTTTTTTTAACCTTGAATGACATTTTATACTGATCAGACATGTACAAATTTCCTTAATGGTCTTTGTAGGTTTGGAACTAGAAGGCTGTCACCTTTTCTGAAAAGTCTACTTTTATATGGGTAGTTATTTTGATATCGGTATGTTCTGTCTGTGATCCAGTAGCATGTGGTGTTCTCCCTCTTCTCTAATACAAATCTTTTAGTTGTTCCATAAAGTCAGCTTTTTTTTTTTTTTTTTTTTTTAAACTTTTTATTAATTAAAAAAACTTAACAAAAGAACATTACTATATCATTCCATTCTACATATACAATCAGTAATTCT
>PVIY010055632.1:0-13642 GCA_004026745.1 Myrmecophaga tridactyla | reverse complement strand
CCCTTTGGGGAATGGTGAGAAAGGGGGAAAATTCAACTTCGCTAGTTGAATTCTTGATATTCTCACAAGCAGTAGGAACAATCAAAGCAACAGGCTGAGCCCCCAATCTTGGGGTTTGTTCATATGAAATTTAACCCCACAAAGGATAGGCTAGGTCAAGCCTACTTAAAATTAGGCCTAAGTCACCCCCAAGAGAACCTCTTTTGTTGCTCAGATGTGGCCTCTCTTTCCAGCCAACACAACTAACAAACTCACTGCCCTTCCCATGTCTACGTGGGACATGACTCCCAGGGGTATGGACCTTCCTGGCAACGTGGGAGAGAAATACTAGAATGAGCTGAGACTCAGCATCAAGGGATTGAGAAAACCTTCTCGACCAAAAGGGGGAAGAGCAAAATGAGACAAATAAAGTGTCGATGGCTGAGAGATTCCAAAGAGAGTCCAGAGGTTATCCTGGAGGTTATTCTTACGCATTATAGATATATTGTTAGTCAAGAGGTAATGGAGAGGCTGGAGGGAACTGCCTGAAAATTTAGAGCTGTGTTCCAGTAGCCCATGTTTCTTGAAGATGATTGTATAATGATATGGCTTTCACAATGTGACTGTGTGATTGTGAATACCTTGTGTCTGATGCTCCTTTTATCTACCTTATAAACAGACAAGTAAAACATATGGAATACAAATAAATAATAGGGGGAACAAATATTAAAATAAATTTAGATTGAAATGCTAGTGAGCAATGAAAGGGGAAGGGTAAGGGGTATGATATGTATGAATTTTTTTTATTTTATTTTTATTTCTTTTTTTGAATTGATGCAAATGTTCTAAGAAAAGATCATGATGATGAATATACAATTATGTGATGAAAAAAGAATGTTCATATTTATGCTGATTGGTTTTATTAACAAAAAATTTTAAAAATATATATATTTGCAAAGTCCATGAGGCACTGGAGAAAAAATAAGGAACTATTAAATTTCCCCACCTGGGAAATTCCTAATATTCTCTCAAGCACTGAGGATTCCCAATTTAAGAAACCAAGCCCTTTATATTGAGGCTGGCCTTATAAAATTTATTTCTAAAATGGTAACCTAAGCCTACTTATAGAAACACCTAAAACACTTAAAGAAACTCCCAAAGAACCTCTTTTGTTGCTCAGATGTAGCCTCTAAGCCAAACTCTGCAAATAAACTCATTACCCTCCCCCCTTATTGGGGGCATGATTTCCAGGGGTGAAAGTCTCCCTGGCAATGTGGGACATAATTCCCAGGGATGAGCCTGGCCATGCTATCATGGGAGCAAGAATGCCTGCTAGCAATTCTACAATAAGTTTCAAGATAGGCATGCACTTTGGTGGAAAGGGAGAAAGGTTCTTTTTTCCATGTACTATATTGGGATGCTGGTAACTATTAACCCAGTGTTCAGTTTAGAGTGAGGTGTGTGTGTGTGTATTTAGTGTATTTATTTTTTTATGTATAATTTTCCAGTCAACTCAGAATTGAACTGTCAATGTGAAGTAAAGAGCTCTGCTTGTACTTAAATAATAACTCTCAGAACTCCTTCAGGGGTTCAAGAATGAGAAGTCACATTGTTTTGATTGTTTAAGGTATGTGTATCAGGTCCAAAGCAGAGATGTACTGTGATACTCAGAGGTGGCATAGCCATTCATGTATAATTTCCAGATTCTAGCTGCTGAAAAGGGAATCCTTATTAGATCTTTATAATATTATATACAAAGGTGTCACTCATCTAAGTTTGGATGTGCTTTTACCCAACCAAAGGTCTTCATTCTTCCAAGGTCAGTCATGCCCCAATGAAAGCTGCCAGTCTTTGACTGTCCTTGTGCTTTTGTGCCCTTCAGTGCCCAGATCATACTGGAAAACTGCCAACTAAGTTGTATTTTAATTTAGATTCCATGGGTTGAGCAGAAAAGAGATATCCCATCCTGGATTCTTGCAGAATAAACCCCTAAACATGAGATATTGGTGGTTCAGAGGAAGTTCTTCATCATACAACACTTGTTTCCTCCTCCAAGGAGGGTTGTTCAAACTAATAATCTTGACTCTGCTCATTAAAATCCACTGCTTATCATCCTCCTGCTAATTTATGAAGATAGCTTATTAAAGTCTGTGCTTTGGCTTTCATCCTATAAATAATGCTTAACGTAAACTTTACACCAAGAGCAGAATATCATGATTCTGCAATACTGAAGAGCCAATTTAAACCTGTGCTTTTATATTTAAGAAATCAGGAATTGTGCCAAAGACATCAGAAAAGTAAATAAATGCTCAGTCTTAACCACCTACACCTTAAATCTACAGAGAATGATGCTGAATTGGAATGTAAACATCCTAAATATTGACCTTGATTCCATGTGAATTTTAAAGTGCAAATAATGGTGGTGTTTATAGGAAATAAATCTAAATATAAACAGAGAATGCCTGCTAGACCAAAAGGGGGAAAATAAATGTAACAAAATAAAGTTTTACTGGCTTAGAGATTTCAAATAGAGTCAAGAAGTCATTCTGGAGATTACTCTTATAAAAGCTTCAGCCAGATATTACAAATTGCCATGGTAAGCCAAGACCTAACCAATAGTATTCCTGAAAACCTTAAAGAAAACCCAGGGCTCTATCTAAGGCTCTATACAAGTTTTATTATTGTTTATTTTTCAGAAACTTAAAGCCTCTAGATTCTTCTAATGCCAGATAAGCCTTGAAACTCAGAGGGACCAGTCCCTTCCAGAACATCAACCAGTTGTATTCCCCCTACCTCATAATGTCAACATCCCTTTTCAACATGAAGAAGTTAGAATGGTCACTGCCTAAATATCCCTGAAGACTGCGAGAATGATCAAATGAGAGGGAGGAGTTGTAACAGAGAAATTAGGATTTAACAAATGATTACGATTACTGAACCATTATATAGATATTTTTTAGTTTCTAGTGTATTAGAACAGCCAGAAGGAAATACGTGAAATTGTGGAATTG
The DNA here is from genome assembly GCA_004026745.1 of Myrmecophaga tridactyla. Taxonomy (NCBI): domain Eukaryota; kingdom Metazoa; phylum Chordata; class Mammalia; order Pilosa; family Myrmecophagidae; genus Myrmecophaga; species Myrmecophaga tridactyla. The sequence continues at coordinate 10,652 of PVIY010055632.1, read as the reverse complement.
TAATCCATACTATACTTTGCTCTATAACTACTTGTTAAACTGTACTTTGAAATGTATTAGTTTTCTATATAAATATTATATTTCACAATAAAAAATGCTTAAAAAAAGAGATAGTTTTGTTAGTTTACTCCTTTCCGCTCATGGATGCTGCTGAGGAAGTTTCATTGAAGTCTTTCCTCCCACTGCTGTCATGTCCAAATCATAGTCTCCTAAAGAGCCTGAATAAGCTGTGGAAGCTCTTCATTGGAGGGTTAAGATTTGAAACAACTGATGAGAGTCTGAAGAGCCATTCTGAGCAATGGGGAACACTCACTATGTGGTAACTAGAGATCCAAACACCAAACGCTTCAGAGGCTTTGAGTTTGTCACCTATGCCAGTGTGGAGGAGTAAGATGTAGCCATGAATGCAAGACCACATAAAGTGGATGGAAGAGTTGTGGAACCAAAGAGGGCTGTCTCAAGAGAAGACTCTCAAAGACCAGGTGCCCACTTAACTGTGAAAAAGATCTTTGTTGGTGGTGTTAAAGAAGATACTGAAGAGCATCACCAAAGAGATTATTTTAAGCAGTATGGGAAAAATGAAGAGATTGAAATCATGACTGACTGAGGCAGTGGCAAGAAGAGAGCTTTGTATTTGTAACTTTGATGACTATGACTTGGTGGATAAGACTGTCATTCAGAAATACCATACTGTGAATGGCCACAACTGTGAAGTAAGGAAAGCCCAGTCTAAGCAAGAGATGGCTAGTGCTTCATCCAGCCAAAGAAGTCGAGGTGGTTCTTGAAATTTTGATAGTGGTTGTGAAGGTGGTTTTGGTGGGAATGACAACTTTGGTCGTGGAGGAAACTTAACTGGTCATGGTGCCTTTAGTGGCAGCCAAGGTGGTGGTGGATGGGGTGGCAGTGGGGATGGCTGTAATGGATCTGGTAATGATGGAAGCAATTTTGGAGGTGGCGGAAGCTACATTGATTTTGGCAATGACAACAATCAATCTTCAAATTTGGACGGATGGAGAGAGGAAACTTTGGAGGCAGAAGTTCTAGCCCTTATGGTGATGGAGGCCAGTACTTTGTCAAACCATGAAACCAAGGTGGCTATGGTGGTTCCAGCAGCAGCAGCAGCAGCAGCAGCAGCTACAGCAGTGGCAGAAGGTTTTAATTATTTCCAGGAAACAAAGCTTAGCAGGAGAGGAAAGCCAAAGAAGTGACAGAGAAGCTACAGGTTACAATAGAGTTGTGAACTCGGTCAAGCACAGTGGTGGCGGGGCCTAACTGCTATAAAAAAGACATGTTTTAGACAATACTCAGGTGTATGGGCAGAAAAACATGAGGATTGTTTTTGTGACTAATTGTATAAGAGGCTATTTTAGTTCCTATCTGTGGAAAGTGTAGGGCAGTCCAACAAAGGGTTTTAATGCAGATTTTTTTTTTTGCACCCATGTAGTTGATTGCTAAATGTAATAGTCTGATCATGATGCTGAATAAATGTGTCTTTTTAAAAATGTGCTGTGTAAAGTTAATCTACTCAGAAGCCATCCTGATAAACTGCCCCAACAGTGTGACGTTAGACTTCCTTCAGGGTGATGCCAGGTTCCATTCAAAATTCATTTACAATCTTAGAAGACTGCTTGTGGGCAAAGAAGTCTTTTTGTCTTCAGAAAACTTGGTGTAATTCAACTGAAAGCTACGGGGTTGTTACCCGGAGTTCATCACTAAAAAGGGTCACCCAATCAAACTTACAGAATTTCCTTTGGTTATAAAAATGATATGGCACATCCTATGCAATATATCTAAATTGAATAATGGAACCAGATTAAAATTATAGATGGGAAATGAGCTTTTATGTCATCCATTATCATGTGTAATCACTAAACAATTTGATATCATCTTGAAAAAAATGTTAAAAGAGAAGTCAGTAGTACCTAAAGTGATCTATAGATTCAAAACAATTGTTATCAAAATTCCAGCAGCCTTTTTTGCAGAAATATAAAAGCCAATCCTCCAATTCATTTGACAAGGGGTCCCCAAATAGTCAAATCAATGTTAAAAAATAACAGTTGGAAGTCTCACGCTAAATATATCTGAATATCTGAATGTTACCAAATACATCTTTTTAGAAGTAGATTATGAAACAAAAAACTGCATTCCTTGCCAAATATTTGGAGGGGGAGAAAAAAAAATTTTTTGCGATGCTAACCAAGGACTTAACACTAGATTTACGGAAGGGATAGAGCCAAATCAAAGGCTATGCAAGTAAGCCCAGTCAAGTTCAAGTATAAACAAGCAAAAGCAGTTCCTCCAAATCAGAAACACATGGAGAACTACTAAGGGGAAGCAGAACATATAACAAAATCCACAACTCTCTTAACATCTGAATCTTGACTGGTGGTCTGTTTCCTAAACAGCTTTAGAATACGTCCCTAACTTTTTTTTCATGGGCAGGCACGGGGAATCGAACCCGGTCTCCGACATGGCAGGCGAGAACTCCGCCACTCAACCACCGTGGCCAGCCACGTTCCTGAATCTTAATACCATTAATTCAGCCCTTAGCTCTCACTAGCCAGTGATATTAAAGCCATTACCAACATTGAATATAAACCAAAGAAGAGGTGCCGGACATCATTCTACTGCCTTAATATTATATCACAGGCTATTCGTGAGTAAATTATCTTATCTCAGGATTTCTCCAAGGTTTAAAAGACTCTTACTTGTGGATGAACTCATATCCAGACATGATGTTGCCCAGCTGATCAGATCCACCCAGCTGTACCCGGCATCCATAACGCTGGAAAAGGTAGTAGAAGTCATAGGCTTGGAGCACCTGGTATAAGAACTCTGCCAAGCTCATGCCCTCAGGGCTCTTGAGCCGGGTCTGAACGCTCAGCCGGCTCAGCAGCGTGCCCATGCGGAAATGGCCGCCCAATGTTGCCAAGAAGTCCACCAGAGGCTGCCTCTGGTACCAAGCCGAGTTGTCTAGCACCGAGAAGCTGCCCCAGGCTCTCCCATCAGCGAACAGCTGCTGGTGATTAGCTGCCAGGTTCTCGAGGGTTACGCGCAAGGCGCACGCGTTGACTCGCACGCGCTCCGCGTCCAGCGCCTCGCGCTCCTTGGTGCGGCCGCTTGGGTCTCCCAGACGGGCTGTGGCGCCTCCAACCAGCGCGATCACGTTGTGGCCAGCTCGCTGGAAATGAAACAGACCCAGCAGCGCCAGGAGATGCCCCACATGAAGCGAGTCGGCTGTGGGATCGAAGCCACAGTAGATGGTCTGGGGAAAGTCACCTGCCCTGCCACGGTCGAAGAGCTCTGGGAGCTCTATGTTCGTACCTGTTTCTGGGAAGAACTCCTTGAACAGGCCCCGTTTTTTCTGCGCTGCCAACAGTCCCTGAGTGCCCGAGTGAGCTTTACGCATCAGCCCCAAGGACACGACTGATGACCAGCCAGCGGTACCGAGCCACTGGCCCCGGGAAAGACGTTGCAGTGTGGGCGCCGCCATCTTGGTGGCGGCACGAAAGGAACGCTGGGATCCTAGAGGCTCGGCTCCACCCCTCAGTCCCCGCCTCCTCTGATAGCTGCGAGTGTGCCTGTGCAGACCCGTGAGGTGGTTACTTAGCGATTCGTAAATTCTTTGAAATCTTGGATCTATGCAAAGACCACTTGTTGGGGATTAGGAATTGTTTTAACTACTTGGAGAGATACACGAAGTGAGCGTTGAAAAGTAAACAGTTTCGTAGTACGGTTCCCCGAGTGGATGGGCGCATCTCAGTCTCCAGTATCCGTTAGCTACTCCAGGATGTGGTAGTTTGTTCAAACTATAACGACAGAAAATTCAGTACATATATTAAATGCATAAAGCCCTATGATTCTTCTTTAATTACAGGCAACTGGTTTGGGGCACAGTTTCAGCATGAGAGAATTCAAATTAGCAAATATTTATTGAGCTTTTACTCTAGAATTCTTAAAAGCCTTGCTGGGCCCAAATTTGCAGTCTGAGAATGGGACTTAGTTTGGTATAATTTAGCTGAATCATAAAAGTGAATTTAGGCGTGCACACTAACAAAAGTACAAATATACTGTTAACTTAGAGCAACGTGAGCTCTTTGAGTATTAACTTCCTCTCCTCCCACCCCATTTTGCATAACCTGGTAAATAACTTCGGTAATAGAGAGCAGCACTGTCCAATAAAAATATTCTAGTAACCTCATTAAAAAAAAAAGGTAAGATTAATTTAATAATAATTGTATTTAACCTAATGTAGGGTATTATCATTTCAACATGTAATTAATATTAATGAATATTTTACATTCTTTTCATACTGAGTCTTTGAAATCCAGCGTGTATTTCACACTTACAGCACTTCTTAATTCGGACTAGCCACAAAATATCTACATGTAACTACCATATTGGATAGGGCAGGTCAAGAACTTTAGAATCTTCCTACCAAATTACTTTTCCTGTAGTGTCTAATTTTTCTCATCAAAGAAAGCTGAAGGAAGTTAGATGGTTAAATAGGCACATTATTTTATAACTGAAACTGGATGGGGATGGAGTTCATGTATTCATTCACTGTTCCCTTGTTCTTTCACAGCTCCACGCTTTTGAAGATTCTGGCCTCTGTGCTTGGAAAGTCATTCTTCCTCACTTTTTCACCTGGCAAACGCATACTCATACTTTAAGACCCCACTTAAATGTGATCTTGGCCAAACTTTCATAATCCACAGCACTTGCTTTCTATTTTGGGGAGTGTTTCCTGATTTTATTATAATTATTTGTTTGCATATCTGATTTATCTACTGGTCATTGGTCTCCAGTGGGGGGAGGGGGGTGTACAAGCCATGATATAGAAAGAAAATATTAAAACTAATATATATCTAAAACAACAAAAAGAAATTATTTTACACAGATGCTTAATGTATGGATTCATATTGGCTTCCTCATTGTGTTCATCTGTTAGACAGTCATGTGTAACACATGGTACATCATGTAACCTGAGGGAGAAATTTGAAATTTTAGTGGATCAGAATGATTTCCTCACTCTTTTTCACTTTGTTTGCTGACTAGTTTTGGGTGTCCACTTAAGTGGATTGTATCTTATTTGGTTTCATCTAAGTTAACCTTTACAAAATGGAAAGATGGTTTAAAAAGATTCCTACAAGAAACTGTGAATTAAAAATAATTTAATAATGCAAGCATAAATGAAAAAGGAAACAGCAGACCAGACATATTTAGTGTATAGTATGAAATAAATGCAATGTAGAGTATCCTGTGATCAGTCAAAAAGGGGGAGCCAAAAAATTGAGATGATCTAGAAATCTATGAAATTTACATTTACAATAATTATCAATGAACCTCACCCTGAGTGTATATCTTGACTTGAGAAATTGTGCCTGTTATAGTATAATGCTACCATGATTAACAAGTTATTAGAATATTTACTTAATGTTTATCTCATTATTTAAAAACTTACGCATTTCATAAATGCATTATATATTGATATAGAGATATGTGTATGCAGTTTAAAAATAAACGAATATTGAGGCATGCTCAAAAATTTTCTGCTAATAGGAACATGAGACTTAAAAAGAGTTTAAGACTACTGTACTAGTCTTGAGAATAAAAATGGATTTTGTTATTCTTCTCTGATGTGTAGAGGATTCTTATTAACTGTGACTGAATGAATACCTGCATGATTTCATGGATGAGATATATCTTAACTCCTTTCCTAAAAGCTCAAAGCTTGCAAGAATTTGAAAGGGAAAGCCCACAGATGTCATTGAACCATTTTCAGTAATGTGTGCTGGAATATAACACAGTTAAAACTATTCGGATTTAATGTCAGTGTTACTAACTACATGTGCTTGAAAAATGCTCTAAGCTTCAGTTTCCTTATTGGTATAATAGGGATAATAACAGCTTTTTTTAAAATTTAAGGATTATCAGGATTAAATATGAAATGCATGTGATGCATTGAATCTGACCCATATTAGGTGCTCAGAAAATGTTATTGATGATGAGATGATGATGACAATAATTCATTATTGTGATGGCGATGATGTTATGGAACTAAGAAATATGACACTCTCCTCACTCATAATGTTTGAAGGTGATATTGTAAGTAGTCTGGTCTTGTTTTCTTTCCGAGTCTTTATGGCTGTGTTTTCACTGTAAAGAGCTTCCACCAGGTGTGCCTCTCTCTTTTTTTTTTTTTTTTACATGGGCAGGCACCGGGAATCGAACCCGGGTCTCCGCTTGGCAGGCAAGAACTCTGCCAGTGAACCTCCGTGGCCCGCCCATGTGCCTCTTTTAAATAACGCTTCTATTCAGGTTTGTAGAACAGGGAAGGGAAAGGTATTTACAATTCTAATTTGTGGTTTAGAAAGTAACTTTCGAGTTCACGTTAAAGATATTTCAAAGTATTCTTGGTAGAACAAGTGTTAATGAGGGAATTAAAAATATAATTAAGTACCATCTTTCACAAATGCTTATTGAATCATGGTGGGGATATCAAGGCCAGCATATTAGGTACTTCTCTTGTCTTACCCTAGTACCAGCCCTGTCTTTGGTGTTGTAGATTCCTGGTTGCTAAATCAAATACCATGTAATAGTTTGACTTAAACAATAGGAATTTATTGACTCAGAGTTCTGAGGCTAGAAGTGCAAAATCAAGATGCCATCAAGACTATGCTTTCTCCTAGAAGAATGTGGCGTTCTCGGGTGGCTGCCATTGATCTTGGTCCTTGAGTTTTCTGTCGTATGGCAATGCATATGGAAGACTCTCCTGGCTTCTCTGTTCCATCGATGACCAGCTTTTGGCTGTTCCCTCTGGCTTTTTAGCTCTCTATAACTTTCCCTATAAGGCCTTCAGTAATAGGATTAAGACCCGTTCTGATTCAGTTGGGCCACACCTTAACAGAAGTAACCTCTACTAAGATCCTATTATAAAGGGTTCACATCCACTTTAATGGATTATGTTTAAGAATATGTTTTTCTCATTTTTGAGAAAGCTGGAGATTCTGAGAGCAGAGAATGACATAGCCATGAGAACCAGAGAGTCCACAAACCGCAACCTTTGGAGATAAAGATGGAAAATGCCTCCTGGGGAGCTTCATGAAACAGGGAGCCAGGAGAGAAAGCTAGCAGATAATGCTATATTTGCCACGTGACTTTCCAGATGAAAGAGAAACCCTGACTGTGTTTGTCATGTGCCTTTTCACTTGAGACAGAAACCCTGAACTTCATTGGCCTTCTTGAACCAAAGTATCTTTCCCTGGATACTTTAGATTGGATATTTCTATGGACTTATTTTAATTTTATTTTATTTTAGTTAATTTTATCAGCCTTAGAACTTTAAACTTGCAACTTGTTAAATTCCCCTGAAAAAAAGAATATGTTTTTCTGGGGTAAATTGGTCCAAACCACCACCACTGGGGTGCAATACTGTTTTTTACTATCTTGGTGGAGGAAGATAAGGGGAGCAGTTTCATAGGCTTCTACTTGATCATCTCCACTGTGACATTTCTTACCCACAGGCCAAGGAATCAATCTGAGTCCTGACAATTACCAAATATGGCCATACCATTAGGTTTGGGAACCAGCTAAAGGATAAATCACCATTAGATAGGTCTGTGAACCTAAGGGATCTACTTTGTGCTGGACCTGGGCCAGAACGTTGGTAATTTCCTGGCTCCATATATACCTTCTCTAACAGGGGTACCATGATAGTGCTTTGCATTCACAGGTGTTAATGTCAACTGGGACCCTGTTTTTTTTTTAAGCAAGCTGCTGGAATGTGATATACCAGAAATGGAATGACCTTTAACAAGAAGAATTTAATAAGTTACAGGTTTACAGTTCTAAGTCTATAGAAATGTCCAAAGTAAGGCATTCAGGGAAAGATACCTTAATTTAAGGAAGGCTGATGGGTCAGGAACACTGTCAGCTGAGCAGACACATGGCTCTGTTTCTTTCAGCCTCTGTTCCTGTAGGGATTCCTCACTTTGCTTCTCTGGGGCTAGTTTTCATTTCTTGGCTTCCCTTGGCTCTCTCCAGGTTCTGGCTTGCTTAATATCTCATGGCAGTATCTGCTGGACTCCATGCATCTCCAAACATCTGTTTCTCTGTTCACCATGTGTCAGCAGCTGTGTCAGCTGTTGTGCCAGTTTGAATCTGTGGTGTACCCCAGAAAAGCCAAGTTCCTTAATCCTCATTCAATGTTGCTGGGAGTTGGGGGGAGGCTTTTTGATTGTTTCCAAGGAGATGTGACCTGCATAACTGTGGGTGATAACTTTTGATTAGATGGTTTCTGTGGAGATGTGTCTCCATCCATTCAAGGTGGGGTTTGCTTATTGGAGCCCTTTAAGAAGGAACCATTTTGGAAAAAGTTTTAGCACCCATCAGTCAGAGACCTTTGGAGATGAAGAAGGAAAACACCCATGGGGGAGCTGCATGAAACAAGAAGCCCAAAGAGAAAGCTAGCAGACATCGTCATGTTCGCCATGTGCCTTTCCAGTTGAGAGAGAAACTCTGAATGTCATTGGCTCTCTTGAATCAAGGTATCTTTCCCTGGATGACTTAGATTTGACATTTCTATAGCCTTGCTTTAATTTGGTCATTTTCACAGTCTTAGAACATGTAAACTTGCAACTTAATAAATTGCCCTTTTTAAAAACCATTCTGTTTCTGGTATATCACATTCTGGCAGCTTGCAAACTGAAACAGCTGTGCTCTGAAGTTTCTGTTGGCTCTGTTTCTGTCATTTCTGACTCTCTCCAAAATGTTTCCTCTTTTAAAGATTCCAGTAAACTAATCAAGACCCACCTGGAATGGATGGAGTTATATCTCCTTCTACTCAAAGGTCACACCCATTATTGGGTGGGTCAGATCTCCATGGAGATAATCTAATCAAAACTTTTATATACAATATTGAATCAATATTGAATTGTCCTAAGGCAAAATTAGCTCCTCTGGCTCTGGACCTATAAAACTCAGAACAAGTTATTTGCTGCCAATATACAAAGGAAGAACAGTCATAGGATATATCTACCCATTTCCATGGGGAGAAATTGGAAGGAACACAGGGGTCACTGGACCCAAGCAGTTTCAAAAACCTGCAGGGCAACGTCCCCTAGATTTCAAAGTCTGAGAGTCATTTATCTTCAAGGCTTTAGAAAGCGGCAGTGCCACCCTTTCCAAGAGCCTATGTAGTGGCTTGTCTCTTTCTGAATGCAACCTTAGGGGGCATTGGGGAGACCACCTTTTTCTCAGCTCCACCCTCTGGAAGTGTTGGGGCTGCACCTGGGCTCTCTGCCATTTCTGGGTCACACATTCAACCCCTCCATGTGGTGGCAGCCAGGTTCTCCCGAAGCCCCAAGGAATGTGCTTCACCCTCTCCAAGGCCTGAGGTGGCACAACTCTTCCACTGCAATGAGGTGGAAGGCCCATCCTCTGCCTTTGGGCCAAACTGACCCTCTCCACATGTTTGGTCTTCTTGACTTTAAACCCCAGCCTCCATGGCTTTGCCTCTGAAGTTGCTTTTCCTCTAATGTGTTCCTTCTCTGTCCCTCTTAGTCCCAACTGAGATTCTCTTTATACAGATTCCACAACACTCTCACTGGCTTTCTATGTAGTAGCCTCAGTTCATGCCCATCAGACATGAGGAGTTTCCTCAAATCCTCCCTGGATAACTCCATATCTGATGCTGGCTTTCTCTGAAATGGTTGACTGGTTTGCATTTGGCCCAATCCTCACATGGGGCACTGTTCTCTGGGGTCTTCCTTCCTCGAATCCCAGAATTTTCCAGAACATCAATTTCTGGTTTCTTTGTACCCAAGAGTTCAGTTCTCAGTGTATCTCTTTCCTGTCATATTTCACTATGAACTGCGAAGGAAAACCAGGCTTCACTTTCCATATTTAATTTGGAAATCTTTTCTGCTAAATATCCAAGTTCATGGCTTTTAAAATCTGTCTTCCAGCCAAATCCACTAGTCAATGTCAGATTATCTGCCATTTTAAAACAAGGATAGCCTTCCTTCCAGTTTTCAATAATATGTGCCTCATCTCTGTCTAAGGCCCTATCAGAAGTATCTTTAGAGTCCACATTTCTACCAACAGTCTCTTCAAAGCATTTCAGGCCTTCTCTATCGAGCTCCTCACAACTCCTCAAAAATCTACCCCTTATCATTTAATAAGTCATTCCAACATGTTTTGGTATTTGCAACTGCAGCAGAACCCCACTCCCGGTACCAAAATCTGTTCTCGTTTGCTAGCTAGTGGAATACAATATACCAGACATGAATGGCTTTTAAAAAGGGGAATTTAATAAGTTAAAGGTTTGCAGTCCTAAGGCCATGAAAATGTCCCAGTTAAAGCAAGACTATAGAAATGTCCAATCTAAGGCATCCAGGGAAAGATACCTTGATTCAAGAAGGCTGATGAAGTTCAGGGTTTCTCTCTCAAGTTGTCATGGTTAGGGACACGTGTCAACTTGGCCAAGTTGTGGCACCTGTTTATCTGATTGGGAAAGTGCTGGCCTGTCTGTTGCAATGAGGACATTTCACAGAATTAGGTCATGATCACGTCAGCTGATCCACAGCTGATTCCACTTGTAATCAGCCAAAGGGGAGTGTATTCTGCAATTAGTGATGCTAAATCTAATC
>PVIY010055631.1:0-13651 GCA_004026745.1 Myrmecophaga tridactyla | reverse complement strand
TTCCATTTCTTTCACAAAAAATACCTCTCCAGAAAAGTTTCAAGTTTTTATAGATACATATGTCTTTAATTTCTTTAGTTTCTCCTTCATATTTATTCTTAGTATTTTATTCTTTGGTATTTTACCAAATTTGGAATATTTTCAACCATTATTATTCAAAAGTGCTTCTTTTCCAAATTCTATCTGCTGAGACTGTAAGAACACATTTATTAGATACATTGGTATAATCTCACAGGCCACAGAATTCTGCATAGATTTCAAACATTTTATGTTGTTCAAAATTGGATAATTTCTCATGTTCAATCTCAAGCACACTGACACTTTCTTCTGCCAATTTTAAATATACTCAGAATTGTTTATTTCAGCAATTTCATTTTATTGCACTTGAAATAACATTTGGTTCTTTTCATAGTTTCTATAGCATGTTGTTATTTCTAATATTTTTGACATTATGACAATGTTTAGAATGTATTTTTTCATTTTTGTTGTTTTTAATGCTATTTTTTGAGATATTTCACATACCACATAATCATTCAAATTATACAATGTCACAGTGTCATCATACAGTTGTGCATTCATCACCACAATCAATTTTGAATACTTTTATTTCTCCAAAAGAATACATATGAGAATAAAAATGAAAAATAACACCTAAAATATCATAGACCTCTTTCCCCCCATTATATATTTATTATTTATACTAATTTTATACTCATCTTTCCGTATACTGGATAAAGGGAGTGTCAGCTACAGGTTTTCACAATCACATTGTCCATGCTATAAAATCTAAATAGTTAAACAATCATCTTCAAGAATCAAGTCTACTGGAATGCAGTTAAATGACACGTATTTCCTTCTAACTATTCTAATATACTACAAACTAAAAAGGAATAGCTATAAATGCATAAAAATAACCTTATGAATGACTTCTCAACTCTATTTGAAATCTCTCAGCCACTGCAACTCTATTATAATAAATTTCTATTTCCTATTTTGGTCAAGAAGGCTTTCTCAAGCCCATAATGCCAGGTCCAGCCTCGTTCCTTGAAGTCAAGACCCACATTGCCAGGGAAATTTACACCCCTGGGTGTACCCTGGGAGCCATGTCCCATGTACATGGGGGGAGGTGAGTGCACCATGAGTTAACCTGTGAGTTGGATTCAAGAGAGGCCACATTGAGCAACAAAAGAGGTTCTCTGGAGATGATACTTAGCCATAATTATTATTATACATACTTGTAAGTATTTTCTTACATAATTTCATAAGAGAAAACCAAGATCAAAGCCTCAGCCTATTAAATTGGCAGTCCCCAATGCTTGTGAAGGTATATGAAATTCCCTAGGTGGGGAACTTTAATATTTCCAATTTTTTTCTCTAGTCCCTCAAGGGAACTTTGCAAATACTTTTTTTATTTATGCCCAAATTACTCTGGCATGTATTGGGGCATCACAAAAACCTGTAAAACACAGCAAGATTTCACTCATTATTCATGGTTCCATGTACTTATGGTATTGAATAAACTGACCACACATGTTGAATTGGATAGTATGCTACAGAAAATATGCATTCTGCACCAAATAAATAACTCTTTCTTTGGTCTATGTTCTTCTTTGCTAGTTGCAGGAAGTTGCTAGTTAAATGTCCAAATTAAAGCAATGCAATAAAAATGTCCAAATTAAGACATCGATAAGAGGTTACCTTCACTTAAGAAAGGCCAATGAAGTTCAGGGTTTCTCTCTCAATAGGAAAGGCACATGACAAACATGACAACATCTGCTATCCTTCTCTCCAGGCTTCTTGTTTCATGAAGCTCCCCCAGGGGTGTTCTCCTTCTTCATCGCCAAAATTCTCTGGCTGCATGGACTCTTGTTGTTCTCATGGTTCTCTTGTTGTTCTCATGCTTTTTCCAAAATGCTTCTTCTATTAAAGGATTCCAGTAAACTAATCAAGATCCACTTTGAATGGGTGGAGTCACATCTCTATCTAATCCAGGTTAATACTCACAACTCGGGTGAGTCACTTCTCTGTGAATATAATCTAATCAAGTTTCCAACTTATAGTACTGAATGGGAATTAAAAGAAATGGTTGCCCCCACAAGATTGGATCAGGCTTAAAGCATGGCTTTTCTAGGGTACATAATCCTTTCAAACCAGCACACTCTTCAACAGCGGTTGAAGTTTTAAGACACAGTAAATATCATTCTTTACCCTTTAGTCTGATTTACCTTAGTCCTAACCAGATCTGCTTCATTCATAGCCCTAATTGAAGTCTGATCTCTTTTTCAGTCTTTTTCACAGCTGCTGTATGGGGGAATGCAGACTTTCATAGTTGCAGAACTCTAGCTCCAGTCTCATGTTTTAGACAGAAGAATTCTACCACTGAGCTACCCTTGCACCACCTCTTGGTGTCTTTTAATTGTTCACATTTGAAGTTTGATTTGTCAAACATTAGTATAGCGCCCCCTGCCTTTTTCTGGCTGTTCGTATGAAATATCTTTTTCCAATATTTCACTTTCAACCTAGTTTTGACCTTGATCTAAATTGAGTCTCTTAGAAAGTTTGTAGATGGGTCCTGTTTTTTTCTTTTTTAAATCCATTCTGCCTATGTTTCTTTGTTGGGGAGTTTAAACCATTAACATTTAATATTAATAGTGTAAAGGCAATACTTTCTTTTACCATTTTTTCTTTCGGATTTCATTTGCTATATCTTATTTTTTCTCCCTTTTTAATCTTCTTGATAAGTCTTTATTTCTACACTTTTCTTCAAATCCCTCTGTGCTGGTTTGAAAATGTCATGTACCTACTGGTTGCTTAAGAGTGTGTTGTTTATTCTCCATATATTTGTGAATTTTCTGGCTTTCTGCCTTTTATTGATTTCTAACTTCATTGCAATATTATCTGAGAAAATATTTTGAATAAATTCAGTCTTTTATAATATCTTGAGACTGGCTTTGTGACCCAACACATGGTCTTTTCTGGAGCATGATCCATGAGCACTTGAAGAAAATGTGTACCCTGCTGTTGTGGAAAGTTTCCATGGAGATGTGTCTCCACCCATTCGGCATTGCTTACTGGACTTCTTTAAGAGGGGGCCATTTTTGGAAAATTTTTAAGAGCCAACAAAGCCCACACAGCCAGTGAACTTCAGAAATGCAGAAAGAAAATGGCCCTGGGGAAGCCTTATGAAACAAGAAGAGAAAGCTAGCAGACATCACCACGTGCCTTCCTAACTGTGAGAGAAACCTCAAAATTCACCAGTACTTTCTCTGGACTTAAGGTGTCTTTCTCTGGATGCTTTGGTTTGGACATTTCCATGGCCTTAGAACTGACAGCTTGTGATTTAATAGATTCTCCTTTTAAAAGGTTACCCATTACTAGCATATTGCATTCTGGCAGCTTCAGCAAACTAAAACACCCTCTTTCTTGTCTTTCCTATCTGCCTGTGGTGTTCCTTTTTAGTATTAATTAGAGCAGGTCTCTTGTTCATGAACTCTCTCAGTATGTTTGTCTTAAAATATTTTAAATTCTCCCTCATTTATTATTTTTTTTACATTGACATGCACTGGGAATTGAACCCAGGTCTCTGGTATGGCAGGCAGGAACTCTGCCACTGAGCCACTGTTGCCTGCCCTCTCCTCATTTTTGAAAGACAGTTTTGATGAATATAGAATTCTTGATTGGCAGTTTTTCTCTTACAATATCTTAAATACATCATACCACTGCCTTCACCTCCATGATTCTGCTGAGAAATCTGCTTGCAGTATTATTGAGCTTCCTTGTATGTGATGGATTGTTTTTATTTTGCTATTTGGAGAATTCTCTTTCTCTTCAACATATAACAATCTGATTAGTAAGTGTCTTGGAGCAGGTGTATTCAAATCTATTATTTTGGGGGTATGCTGTGCTTCTTGGACCTGTAATTTTATGTCTTTCATAAGAGATGAGAAATTTTCAGTCATTATTTCATCCATTAGTCTTTCTGTCTCTTTTACCTTCTCTTCTTCTTCTGGGACACCCATAACATGTATATTCATGTGCTTCATGTTGTCATTAATTTCCCTGACACCTTGCTGTTCTAGTTTGCTAGCTGCCAGACTGCAACATGCCAGAGATGGATTGGCTTTTAATAAAAAGGGGATTTATTTTGTTAGTTCTTTAGAGGAAAGGCAGCTAACTTTCAACTGAGGTTCTTTCTTATGTGGGAAGGCACAGGGTGATCTCTGCTGGCCTTCTTTCCAGGCCTCTGGGTACCAACAACTTTCTCTGGGGTGATTTCTTTCTTCATCTCCAAGGGCCTGGGCTGAGCTGCAAGAGCTGAGATGAGGTATGCTGAGCTGCTTGGGCTGTGCTACATTGAGCTCTCTCATTTAAGCATCAGCCAATTAAATCAAATGTCTTTCATTGCAGTAGGCATGCCTCCTACCTGACTGCAGATGTTATCAGCAACAGATGATGTTCACATACCATCAGCTCATGTCCACAGCAATGTAACTAAGCACCTTCATCTGGCCAAGTTGAGAACTGAATCTAACTTACACACTCAGCCATAGTTTTCCATTCTTTTCCCTATCTGTTTTTTTTTGTGTGTAGGGTTTCAGTTGCACTTTCTCTAGTTTACTAATACTTTCTTCTGCCTCTTCAAATCTGCTATTGTATGTTCCCATTGTGATTTTCATCTTTTCTATTGTGCCATTCATTCCCATAGTTCTGCCATTTATTTTTCAAACCTTCAAGTAGTCTTTTTGTAGCCCAATATCTTCTTTATATCCTTCATCTCTTTTGCCATAGCTTCCCTCAACCTCTTCATTTGATCTTTCATTTTATTTTGCATGTTTGTCTAAGCATCTTTATTTTGTTGTTTCAACTCCTGTATCTCATTTGAAATGCTAGTTCCTTTACTTACCCACATCTTCATTTTTCTTAGTAAGACTTGTAATTTTCTGCTGGTGTCTAGGCATCTGATTTCCTTGACTAGTTTATCATGTCAGTTGTTTTCACGCTTTTCCCCCTAAGGATTTCTTGTTGTTTGACTTTTTTTTCAGCTCCTATTTTTTTGGTTCTTGTCTTGCCTATGTGGAACCATTTTTTTGAAGAGGGTCTCCCCAGATATGATTTACTCCAATCAGATTTTCCAAGACCAGAAGGGAGGAAGTGTAATCATTATTAAGTTTCCCAAGGGTGAGACACAGCAGATTATCAGACTTTCCTTTGGAGCCTCTAGATTCTTTGCCTTTGCTATCCTTAGAATGTGGCCTTTGTCAGCCTGCAGCTCCCCACTGGTGTAAAATGATGCAGTGCCTTAAATTCTCAGCAGGCCCTCCCTGCTATGTGTGTGTTGAGACAGAGGCTTTGTTGGAAGGCAAGCTTAAATTGTTTCTGTTTTCTAGCCCCAGGGGCCTGAATTATCTGGAGGATGGTTGCCACTGAGCTGGGCCCCACCACCTCTTTTCTTGGAGGAAGATATGCCTTTTGGTGTTTATCTCCTCCATGATTCATTACTTTGTACCTCAGCCCTATCTTAACTCAGCCCTTGACTGGGTCCCACAGACAATTGAAACTGCCTGAGGCTTTCTCTAAAGAGCTTCTTAGAATAGTTTAAAAAATAACAACAAAAAAGAAAGAAAGAAAAATAAAAGATGTCCCTTTTCAGAGCCAACCCCCAGTCCCCAAAGTTTGCCAGGCCAAAGCTGGAGTAGGTACCTAACTCTATGTGCCTCTCTTCTTGGGTCACAGACTCTTTCCAGTACTCTGATCTTGGCTGACTCCAGAAGCCTCTGTCTTTATTCTTTTAATTTTATTTCATTCTATTTTGTTCCCTCAGACCCACCTGCTCTCTGCTGGGATTACAACCACAATTGGAGCTTGGCTGGGCTGCCTTCCCTTGTTCCCAGTAGAGAGTACTTTAAGGTATGCCTGTTAGGGAATTATCTCCTCCACCTGGCTAGTTATTTTGTCTCTCAGTCATACCTTAATTCTGCCTTTCCTGGGGAAGTACTGAAGACAGAGAATGCCTGGAGCTCTATCTAATGGGTTGTTAAATCTATGTGAACCTTTTCTTGGGGCACAGCATCTTTCCAGTATTCTGAACTTGTTGAACTCCAAAAGACTTTTTCCATTAACTCTGCCTCCCCTCTGCAGGGGTGAAGCCTTCCAGTTACTTTCATTCTTGCCCCAGTTTTGTCTGTGCTCAGAGCTTGTATTCAGTATTCCAAAGTTGTTGACTAATGCCATAATTGGAGCTTGGTTGAGCTACCTTCCTGCTTCTAGTAGAGAGGGCTTCTTTCTCCCTTAGGGAACCAACTCCAGGACAGCCTGTGGTGCCAGTGTGGAGGGACACCAGCCTCCATGGCTTGGAAGACTAATATTTCTGTGTGTGATGTCAGTCATTCCACCAATTCCAGACAGGTGCATGATTTGTGTCTGATAATTCCAGATAATTCCTGGCTATTTACTAGTTGTTGCTAGAGGACTAAATTCCATACCTTACTACACTTCATCTTCTGCATTATATTTTTAAACATATTTTCATAATCTCTTTGATTTACCTATCTTTAAATTCCAACATGATCTGAATCATGACAGGATTATTTACTATTGACTGTTTTTCCTCTGGCCATGGGGCCCAAGTCTTGCTTCTTTGCATACCAAGTAGTATTTTGATGTTATGCTGGATATTTTTGGGTGCATTTTAATATAGAGATGGTTGATTTCTCCTGTTGGACAGATAATCTACTTGTATATATACTAGATGTTTTTGAGACTTTTGAAGTTTTTCCAGGTGTGTTTAGAGTAATTGTTATATTCTATGGTTATATTAGCACTCCTTTTAACGTGTGGATTTTCTGGAATTGCAGTTGAATAATCTAGGGGTCCAGAAACTTCCCTGAGATCTGATTATCAGAAATCCTATGCATCCCAAGCCTAAGAAACAATCATATTTTTTCGTAATGATGAGCAAGGACATTCCAAGAGTGAAGATAGAAAGTTAGATAAAAAAATTAGCCCATGTGTAATTCTGGAATTCTCAAACTTCCAGCATAGATTGGATGTACACGTAACTTACAAAATCTGTCACTGCAGTCATGTTTATAGAGAGGATACTGTTTGGGTCATACCTCAGAGGTACGGAGATAAATTTAAATGTCTGTTCCTGAAGATGTAATGTTAGCTTTCTCAATTGTTGTGTAGGGAACAGTGAGTATGGAAATCAATAAACTGGAGTATGTAATCCCAATTTTCAGGTATTATGATATATGGAAGATTAATAACCAATTAATGGTTATACTCAATGGGATGTGGGAAAGATACAGGTTAGATCATTGCAATGTGGAGGGCATCTAAAGTGAACCAACCAATACAATATAAATGATATCTTGTACCACTAAGCTAAATATTTGCAATAATTGACTGTTTATGATTTTTTATCAACATGATAGTTAATTACGGTTTGAAGTGAATGTTACTTTTGAATCGGTCTGGAATAATTAAAGGAATACTTCAAAGTCAGCAACTTTGCTGTAGTCAATGTGTGAATAATATGCTTACAAACATTACTAGAATATCAAAATGTCTGCTGAGAATCCTTTTCCATCAGGAACAACTCTTTGTCCATTTAGGTCCTTTGTGTGCCCAGACTTTTATTAAGACAATGACATTTTTTTTTGTACCA
The DNA here is from genome assembly GCA_004026745.1 of Myrmecophaga tridactyla. NCBI lineage: Eukaryota > Metazoa > Chordata > Mammalia > Pilosa > Myrmecophagidae > Myrmecophaga > Myrmecophaga tridactyla. Next base: position 5,982 of record PVIY010055631.1, on the reverse strand, counting down.
AAATCATTGCTCCTCTCTAATTCTTTAAACAAATTCTCAGGAATATGATTGCATGTTCTCTAAAAATTCACTTGTGTGGAAGGTGATGTGTTGGGATTCACTTGTAGATTTATTACATTAGGGTATCTATGTTGGGGAATACCTATAATTAATCAGGATATGTTTGCATATGTATTTTGGCAAAAATTGTTTTTTTCTCCAGATGTATCAATTTCCTATTACTGCAGTAAAAAATCACCACAAACTTAGTTGCTCAAAATACAGCAATTTTATTCTCTTAAATTTTAGAAGTCAGTTGTCTGAAATCAAGAGGTTGGCAGGGCTGAATACCTTTTGGAAGCTTCAGAATTACTATTCTTGTCCTTTACAGTTTCTAACAACTGCTTGCATTCCTTTTTTCATGGTCTCTTCCTTGCATCATTCCAAACTCTTGCTTCCTATATCATGTTCTCTACTATTGATATGCTCCTCCTGATTCCGTCTTGCAAGAATAGTTTTTACTACACTGGGCTCACCTGGATAATCCAGGATTATCTCTTCATTTTACAATTCATAACTTCATCACATCTGTCATTTCTCTTTTACCATGTAAGGTAGCATATTCACATGTTCAAGCAATTAAGACAATTTGGGGTTGGCATTATAAAGTCTATTGCATTTGAGTTGGACTTTCCCACAGAAAAATAGTTAAACTCTAGTGGATAGATTTTATTCTAACCTAGGTCCTATTTGAGCTGGTCTGAACAGCTTATAGAGTTTAGAAGAATGCTTTCTCTGTAGTAATTTTGTCTGATGTCTTTAAATTTTTCAGTGGAGCAATTCAATGGAACTCAATAGACCTGTATTTTTTTAGATTTCTAAAATGAAATCTGGTATATTTCTTCAAAGTAATAATAAACAAATTATAGTAGCTGTTTCAAAGAACAGGAGCTTTTAGAATTCTAGACAGGATTTGATCAGGGTCTCCACAGCTAGATTTAATGGGCTGCCTATGGGAGGGCCTGGATGGGATATTTCAGAGACCTCACACCAAGAATATTCATAGAAAGGGGCCCCTATTACTATTTTCTCTTTCAGGGTGGCTGAATAACTTTGTTTATAGTGTGTTATATAGTTTGGCCTCTTTTTTTACACCGTTCATTCATTAAGGTTTCAGTTAGACCAGGGCCCAACTTAAGTCAGAGTGATCAATGTAAATACATACTTTGATAATTAATCTCTAAATAATTAATACTGTTAAAATGAAGAGGTAGCATAATTATGGCATAGGTATGCATTACACAGTCTGTGTAGGAATATTCAATGAATAGTTTTTGTCAATCTGGGAGTACAAGAAAGAAAGATTTCATGAACAATGTGTGAGTCATTAGAAAATCATTAAAATAAAACTCCCATTGCCCAAAAATTAAATGCTAGTGTAAACCTGTGATCTCAGAGCCTAGACAAGCTGATGAAAGGAAACTGTTTCAGGGATCTATTTTGGGAATCCATTAGGGCAGAACTTATATATAAATATGTGATTGAAGCAATATCAGCAGCTAAGGGTTGCCCAATATTTTCTATGAATCCTTGCATCTGGTGAAATTAATTCATCACAGAGAATGGATTTTTAAAATCTACTGTTCTGCTTTTTTTTTTTTTTTTTGGCCTCCCTGGGAAAGTACATAATTCCTATTGATATTCATGTGTTCAATTCTGTATTCCAATTTGTACATAATTCCACATATAGTTACCTTCTCAAGAAAAGGTACATATGCTTTTGACCTCATTTTTTGAACAAAACTTTCTGCCTTTCATTGCTGTATGCTAAAGCACGGTTTTTTGTGTGTGAATATAGTATAAAATACAAAGTGTATTCTAATAAATAAATATTTCTCATTCTTATCTACACAAATGGAGGCTTAAAATGGAATACTAGTTTTTGTTAATCTTTTCCCTCAAAAATCACATAATTTTTAAGCTTTCTTGAATGAAACTATAACTATATCCAGTTTTTGTAGACATTCCCGAGGAGTCCCATGAGGGCATTAGGATGCTAAACATGTGTGTCTTCAGGCATTCTATGCCATAACAAACAGGCTTTTAAGTCTGACAAAAATGTAATTTAATTCTGACTTTAACCACTTACTAACATTTTTTAACTCTCTAACCTTCAATTTAGCTATTTGGAAAGTAGAGATAAGACAAAACACCTTTATACATTAACTCATAAAAATAATAGTTTTCAACTGATTTCAGAAGTGGCAGTTGCTGTAATCATTGTCATTTCAATGGAAAGATGAACACTATTAGTAGTATTATTACTTCATGATTTAAACCTCATCTTTAACATTAAACTCAGTGTCTTTAAACCATTAATTTCATTAGTTCAGTGTTTCTTATAAAATCTAAAATGACTGGAATGGTTCCTAGAGTATAAGTGGTCCTCAAAAACTGGAATTGGTGTAGGCAAGAAGCGTATTACTCAATCTAGAATATTTATAGAGAAGAACTTGTTAATTCTGTTTATTTTTTTCATTTTTATTAGGGTTTGGTTAGATGTGAAGTCAAGATTTTGTATTCTGAAAATGTATTATATTCTCTTACAGAGAAAGGTAATCCTGATAAAGCTTCTCTGCTAGGAAGGAAAGGAATACAAATTTAAATTTATTAAGGAGTAATGGTATCCATGAAAATTTCTTCTACATCTATACATTTTCTTACTTCTTTAAGAACACAACAGTTCTTTTGATTGAGACAGTAAAGGCTTGTTTTACTTGTTTGTTCCTCAGCATGTAAATGAAGGGGTTCAGCATAGGAGTAATGGAAATAGTTAACACTGTCACACACTTATTAGCAACCACTGACTCCTTTGCTGAGGGTCTAACACAGATGGAGATACAGATCCCCTAGTTGAAGGAGACCACAATCATGTACAAAGAGCAGGTAGAAAATTACTTTTTCCTTTTCTGGGCAGAAAGGAATCCTAGAATGGTCTTGATGATGTACATGTAGAATAGAAGTACACATACAAGGGTCATGATAAAGGTCAACACAGCACAGATTATGACCATCTGCTCTATGAGCCATATATCTGAGCATGAGATATTTAGAAAGGGGTATATATCACAATCAAAATGATCAATGATATTAGAGTCACAGAATTCCAGATTTAGGCCCATGCCAAGTGGTGGGAGTAGAATCAACAAATGAGCTATCCAGGAAAGAGTGAGTCTTCTACAGACCCTGTTGTTCATGATGGTCACATTATGTAGGGGGTTGCAGAAGGCTACATATTTGTCATAGGGTATGGTGGCAAATAGAAAAAGTTCTGTAATAGCAAAGAGGACCATAAAAATTTGAATGGTACAGTCCTCATATGTCATAGTCTTATCACCTTTTGATATGTTACATAAGTATCTTGGAATAAAAGCAGATATAAATGAGATTTCTAATAAAGAGAAATTTTGTAGGAAAATGTACATGGCAGCTTTAAGGTTTGAATCCATGAAGTTGAGAGTGATTATTGTCAGGTTCCCAGTTACACTCAATATGTAGATGAGATATAGAAAGATGAAAATCAGAATCCTCAGTTGTGGGTTATCAGTCAGTCCCAGCAGGATAAATGTTATTGTGTGGTTACTCATCAATGAATCCTGACTTCTATTCAATCTGCATTTATAATTCAGAGATATTTCATATAGGAGAGAATACACAGTTGTTTTAGAACCAACAGAGATGCGAACATTTGGTGATGCTTGGAGTGCCAAGAGAGATAATTGGAGTACCATTAGAGCCCAGAGCCCATCAGATGTCACCATGTGCCTTCCCATGAGATGCTAAACAAGCCAAGTACCCAGAATTTTGTCCTGGAAAAGCTAAGTGAAGGACCACAGATGCTTAGAGAGGAGAGGAAGCCAATGGAACCAGAAGTTGGAAGCAACAGAACCAGGAAGAAGAATCAGCAGATGCCAGCCACATCCCTTCCCATGTGACAGACATATGCCTTTATTGAGTTATGTTATCTTTCTCTGTATGCCTTAGTTTGGACATTTTTATGGCCTTAGAACCATAAACTTGTAACTTAATAAATCCCGTTAGCTAACCAATTTCTGGTTATTGCATTCCAGCAATTTTACTAAACTAAAACAGTTACTAAACTTATCTTCACACTCATATATTTGTCCTCCTACCTTTTTAATTTCTAATTCCTGAGTCCTTCTTTTCTTGTTAGTCTCTATTATGTTTATTTTTCTCATTCTTCACTATTAGTTCCTTTTAACTCAATAAATATGCACAGAAATATTCTTGAATTCTTAATTGTTAATCTCCAAAAATTGTTGTTCTTCAGAATTTCAGACATATAGTCAAATGCATCTTATGGTATTGTAATTCCATACCTACATCCATTTCACCCATGAGTTTTTATAATCTAACCAGCATGTCTGTCTGCTTATTGAAATAATCACTTTAAATGGGTTGCCTATCTAAAATATTCTTTCCTATGATGGTGTCTGTTTTCTTACTTATTTATGTTTCTTAAACACAAGATCCCCTAGGATGCAATTACTCAGTGGCTAGGTTTTAGGTTTAAACATTTATTATTCTTGGAACCGGATGAACTACTGACATACGGGGTGGATACGTTTCATAGGAAGTGATCTCCTTTCTTTAGCACTACTCTGGGAAAGCATTTTTTTTTTTGAGGTTAGAACTGTGATTTTTTCTGAACTAGTGCCCATATGTAACACAATTGCAGACATGTATACAATGTCAAAGAAGATTTTACTGGAAAAAAAAGGTCCAATAAAATTTCCCATATAAAACTCTTATTTGGTATGTATAAAAAGACACTACTGGGATATTGAATTTATTTATGTAATGTGCTATGTCTTTGTGTCTAACATTGTGACTTTTTGTTTTTTGAATGAATTTTTTATAGTGATATATCCCTTATCATGTGAAGCACTGTTCTGATTATACACATTATTTCTTATCCTCACAAAAATGGTGTTTAGCTTCTTGTCTTTGTCAATCTTCCAAGAGGAATAATTGCAACCTCACTGATACTCCTTTTGCCTCCCTGCAAATATTAAAACCAGAAGTCAAGCAATTTGCAGTCATGAACTTTTATCAAGTTCTTCTTGATAGGTATTTTCTCAAAGAATGCATACTAAATATAACACCAGCCACATAAACATTTAAAAAAATCAAATGAAATTTCACTTCCCAAAATGAAATCTTCCTACAACTTTCCTTGAGCTTCCAATTACATTCTTAAGTGAAAGTTTATTTTCCTAATTTGCCAGGGTTGCTGTGACAAGCACCACCCAATGGGTGGGCTTAAACCCAGGGAATTTATTGTCTCAAAATTTGGACACTAGATTCTAAAATCATGTTTCACTAGGCTATGCTTTCTTCTGGAATTTGCTACAACTGGTGCTGGAATGCAGCAATCCTTGGGGTTCTTTGCTTGCATATCTGCCTGTCACCTGGTGATCAATTCATTCTTTAGCTTCTGATTTTTGGCCTCTTCTGACTTACTGTGTCAGAAATTTCTCACTTTATAAGGACTTCAGTTATATGGAATAGGGCCCACGATGATTCAATCTGATCTCATCTAATTATGATCTTCAAAGATCTTATTCACAAATGAGTACACATAATACCTTACAAATGGGTTCACCTCAACAAGAATTTGGGTAAAGATGAACACATTTTCATGGGATTGAATCTACAACAACTTGATTTAAAATATTTCCTCCCTGATGAGGTGGAGGAAAGGTCAGTTCTGATCATGTGTCTAATTTCCAGAGTTAAATCCCAGGAATTCAATCACCATGAAAGAGAAAGGGCACGGACTTCCTCATGGTTTACCTGAGAGCTGGGATGCTCCCTTATAAGGTAGGTCCACACATGGCATTTACATCAGACCATCTAGAGATTTATAAAGGATCATTTCTGCAGCCCACTTTCCTCCTTGAATTTTCTTTTTCTTTATAT
>PVIY010055630.1:0-13658 GCA_004026745.1 Myrmecophaga tridactyla | reverse complement strand
GCCCCGGGAGCAGGTGAGATGGCTCGGCGGAGCCTGCAGCACTGCGTTGCCTAAGTGCAGCTGCGCGGACTCAGGCAACGTGCCAGGGACGTCACTGTGCGACGCGTTGCCAAGCAGTGTACCGGGCCGGGTGGACGTCTGGGATGAGTCAGAGCACACTGGGGAGCGAGGCCCAGCACCTGCAGGACAGCGCCCCTCCCTGCCCACACAAACACCATCCTCTTCCCCTGAGGGCACCAGGTGGGGCTCCTGTTCCCAGCTCAGCCCAGCTCGGCAGCAGCACCCTGCCTGGAGGACCCCAGGCCTCCAACTCCTCCTTTGCTAACGGGTATCATCCCTGCCCAGCCCATTGCTCTGGGTCATTTTGAGAATTCGAGGACCGAAATTCTGAATATACTTTGCACACTGTAAGCTCTGTAGGAACAGGGCGCCCCTCCCAGGCTATGTAGAAAAGGCTACCAGAGTCCATGACACAGCGACTCCTGCCTCCCTATTCCCCTGCACGTGAAGGGGCTTCCTTCCTCCAAGCATTGACTAGGATGCCTCCAGCTAGCAGAGTTAGACCTCCCATTGGGGGAGCAGGGCCAGGACAGGGGTCTCACACAAGGGTTTGGAGTGCAGGCAGCACATCACCCCTGGAGCCTCTGCCCACCCTGGGTGGCGCCAGCCCAGGGCTTCTGAGGCGGCAGTGCAATCAGCACAGCACAACACTTGGCTTTGGTCCCCACACTCACCCCCAGAGACTTGCGTGCCAAACCCTGTTATCCTACTTCAATAGCTGTGTATCTTGGGACATGTCACTTAACCTCTCTGAGCCCTCTTCTTGATCTGAAAATGGAAGAAAGGATACGTGCCTCACAGGTTTGATGGGAGACTTAAAAAAAGTATAAGGGTTCATCATGGTTCTAGGCATGTGGTGGGTGCTACCAGAATTGGTACCATCCTTCTGCTCTCTGTTTTTGTGCCAAACTCATCCCTGGATAAAGTGGATTAAAGAGAATCCAGGTGCTCTTTCCTGATGAGCTCCTTCCTTTGCCTCTGCTTTCCCACACCCAGACAACGCCCCTACCCTTACCACTGGGTTCAGGCCTCCCAAGGACAGCCTCGCTGGTAAGTACTTTCCTTCCTGGGTGGACCTAGAAAATCCCACTGGCACCCTTGACTGGTTCCAGTTAAGCGGTGGAGGTTGCACTACCCTTTCCTAGAAGCCAGGGCTGGTGGAGACCACTGGGCAGCCCCTCCTGGAAGGCCCTTCCAGAACCACTGCCTGATTGTCCCAGGAGGAGCCTATGGGATGTAAACTGTGGCCTGAGGAGCTCCACCCAGATTCTCCCAGCCTTCCGGACCCATCCTCGTTCCCGGACAGAACAGGTCAGGCATCAGCTGGCTCTCAGGAGACAAGCAGAAGCTGCCCAGGGATGGTCTGAGAGGCCCATCTCCTTCACGCTGACCTACCCAGCCACCCTCAGCATGGTTCGATTTCTCGGACACCAGTAGAGAACAGAAGGCTTTGTCCCTGGCCCAGGCTGGGGTTCTGTCCCTTTGATGGGGGTTCATGAAGGAAAAGCTATAAGTCACCACTTACCAATACAGCAGGATGGCTGGGGCACCACCTGCTGACCCCACTACTGTAAAGTCAAACCCCTGGGGGCAGGGGGTACGAGTAGGTACCTAAGCAGCTTCCATGTGCCAGAAGAGGCTCCCAGTCAAACTCTCTGCTGAAGCCAACAGCCTTTGTCATATAAATAATCACCATGGGAGGGGGTGGGGTTCTTAAGAGTAGATTAGTTGTAGGGCCCAGCTTCTCTATCAGGGAACTGTTAAAAAAAAGAAAGGAGGTGGCCAGGAGGTAGTGAATGGGTGCTAGGAATCTGGTTCAGAACACTTGTGGCTCAGGGAGCCTTGGAGTGTAGCCTGTAAAACCGCAGCTGCCCCTTCCAGATCAACAGGGCAAGAAAGAGGTTTGTGGGTGTGTCGGAAACCGCTTTATAGTTCCCAGGGCTGTGCTGGAAGGTCTGAGTAGGGGAGGTCCCTGGCCTTCTCCAGGGTAGGGAAGGAAGCCACATCTCAAAAGTCCTGAAGGCCCCATGGGGACTGGTGGGGTGCAGAGGGTAAAGGGGCCAGAAATAAGGAGGCTGCGCTGCCTGCCAGGACCATTTCAAGAGGTCCAGTCCTCTCTGCTTTTCCACAGTCCAAAACCTTCTCCAGTGGTCAGACACCCTGGGTCACAGAAGTTTAACCTCCCCCCAGAGAATGGCCTTCCCTTACCTTTGCCAGCGTGTCCACCACCATCACCAGCGGCTGCTTGGCTGGATATTTGGCCATGTCCCATTCAAAGTGGGTCACGAAGGATGTTAAGTCAACTGGAAGAATGCAAACACATTTCACCAAATAAGCAGAACTCGCCACTCCTCATAAGACCAACGCCGCTAAATTGCAAGCACCATGTCACCACTTACACCAAGGAAGCAATTAATATAAAACTGGTGGACAGACTGTAGGGGCTCTGGGAAAGTGAACACTCCTCGTAGGAGCCAAGCATGCTGAGCAGGCTGGCGCTCAGCCAGAACTGACAGCGGCACCCTGAAACCCCTCTGAAAAATACACATCATGGGGAGGAACACTGTGACAGATGCACTTCTGTACCCAAAACTTTCCCTTAGCTGGCTACCACCCTAGAGAACTGCTATTTGGGAGATGCTGCTTTCCCAAGAGATGGAAACCAAACTGGAGGCTCTCACAGGAGTGCAGCATGCTAGTTTTCCTTCTGCAGGTGCCCTGGCCAGGCTCCCCTGTTTGGCCTTTATTCTGTCTCCAGGTCCTCCAAAGGCACAGCAGAGAGGAGGAAGGCAACCCTACAACAGTGGGCAGATTTTTAAGACCCACTGGATACCATCGGGTTTCTCCCTTCTTCCTGAGCCCAAGCCCTGAACTGAAGGTGATTTCAGCACATGTTGTCTATTTCAGAGGAGGCATTTCCAACATTAACAAAATAATGAAGTTCATGAACATGGTTTTTACTGCCTGGCATGCATGCTCATTTTCAGTGTATGTTCTTTATATGAAAGTGCGTGAGTGAATAGAAGAAATCATTGTCTTCACAGCAAAATTCTTTTCTTCCTCTGCTCTCTCCTTCTCAAAAACAAAAACACCTCAGGGTGTTTCGGGTTCAATCTAGCCAACTTTGGGGTGAAGAGGTGCCTGGAGTTGCAGTTAGACAGACAAGAAACTGGAAGCCCCTTAGGTGGTCTCACAGCCCCTGGACCTTGAACAAGTGCGAAGCTAACCCTCTTTGAGCCTGTTTCTTCCCCTGAGAAATGGGGGACGCGAGAATGGGCAGATGCATGCCTCAAGGGCCAGCTCTCTTCAGATTAGTTCTACAAACATTTAAAGAGCGCTAACTGCAGACCAGCTGCTGGCGACCCCTCTAGTAGGTTCTCTCTCTCTCTTTATAAGTCCGGTCTTGTGGTAAAGCGGAAACTGGGTGTCTGTTCAGGGCTACTGTGCCCCTAGAATTCCTTCAGCTCGAGCAAGAGTGGCCTTACTACGTTGGATTTCTCAGTCCAGGTCATACGCACACCTGTACTTCCCGGTACAACCGCAGGCCTGTGGAAAAACGGATCAACTCGATGTTCCAAAACCTTTCCTGAATCTCTGCTTTCTACCCTGCTGGGGATCCATAAAAGAGCAGAGGCCACACACATGTGCATATGCACACCACCCTCCTCGGCTAATTTCTAGGCACTCACTATTTATGGGAGAGGCAAATAGACAATACACGGCAATGAGCTATATAACAGAAGGAGGCCACGGGATGATGGGCATTAGCACTTGGCTCCACGTCGGAGGACACGATGGTCTTCGATGAAGCTTTGGGTAGACACCTGAAGGTACAGAGGAGTTTCCCAAACGGGCTGAGGAAAGGGGGTGTTACAAAGGTGTAGGCAAGGAGGATTCGAGGACACGGTGTGGCCAGGGCATGACACATCCCCGGGCACAGCCAGATGGTGGCAGGGAGTATGGATGGAGGCTAACCCAAGGGCAGGGTCGTTGGGGGTCATGTGTGGTCTGGAGGGATCTGGACTTCCTCCCATGGCAACAACAACAGCAAAGATCCCCTGTCATGTTGCAAGTTTTGGGCGCATGTCACCTCCAACTCTGACAGCAGCAATGCCAGGTGTCACAAGCCTCCAAGAGGTTGAGCAACCAGCCCCAGCAGGAGCGCGTTGGGAACATCGTGTATTAGAGGATTTCCCCGCAGGCTAGGGTGAAGGATGGCTTCGAGGGAAAGAAGCCCATCAAGAACATGTGGTTAGATTGCAGGAGAGAGAAGGCAAAGCTGGGCGAAGCCGTGGGAGGAGAGAAGAGAGGACAGGCTGGGCAGGATGGAGGACTAATCATGCGTGGGCATGAAGGAGTCCAGGGTGACACCCAGATTCTGACGTTGGGTGACTGGGTGGAGGGAGGGGAATTCCCCACAGGAGGTGGGGGCGTGGGAGGGGGACAGAGGAGACAAGAGATGAGTTCAGTTTGGGGCAAGGTCAAGCTTGATATGTGGACAGATAAGTCCCCAAGAAGCCACTGGGAACAAGATGGGATGCAAAAGAGGGAACTAGCCTGGTGACACTAGTCACCAGGAAGTGTCCTGAAATGGTGATGATGATGATGATGGTCACCAGAACAGCTGACACTGCCCTTGGGCCTTTTATTCAAAACACTTGGCACAAATTATTACATCGGATTTACTCTTCAACCTACTAAATACTATTACCGTCCCCACTTAATGGAGGCTGGCACAGTGCAGTCCCAGGACCCACGCCGAGAGGAGCCGATACCTCCCGTGCACCGCACACAGCAGGGGACTGCATGGGCTTTCTCAGCACATTCACAAATCAAGGCTCAGCTAGACCATGGGGTTCAAAGGGACACTCACTCCTCGACCTTCACCTACGCAAGAACATTATTCAGACACTTTCAAGGCTGCCTGCACTTAGCAGAGGTCCCTGGAAGAACTGGTTTAATATATTTATAACATTTGGAATTCACATATCAGATCCTGGCCTGCTGACAAGGGTGCCTCTGAGTGCCAGGTGGGGAAATGACGTGGTAGAAAGGAGTAAGGTGTGGGGAGAGGACTGAACTAGAGGGCTGGGTGACAGCGGGGGGTACGGTTGGAGGTGGTCCTCAGGGACCAGGAACCACCTGCAGGGGAGCTCAGATTTCAGTGGCCCCACCCTGGGCCAGGCATTGGGCCAATGTCACCTCCTGTCTGAGCACATACCCCTGTCCCACAGGTGAACAAAGCAGCCCTCAGGAGGCTGAGGAAACAAACCCAGGGCAGGAGCTGTCAAGCCACATGTGCATTTTAGGATTTTTCCCCATTGTGTCTCCATCACCATCAGCACCCAGGGGCAGACCTGTAGCCACACCACATCATCCTCAATGGCTCACTCTCTCCCACACTCTGTTGCTTCATCCTTCAACACTAGGGACAGGGACCAACTCCTACCGAAAGCTGGCCCTGACCATCCCATCCCCCTCCCGCCCTGAGCGCACGGGTGCTTGCCACCACCACTGAACCAAATACCCCATAACAATCACCACAGATTCCCTGGCTCTTCTTTCACCTACTTCCAGGTTCCCCGACAGCAGGTATTAGAACTGGCTGCAATGTGTGCCCGGAGCCCAGCATAGGGCAAGAGGTCCATAAACGGGCTTAGAGCATGGACAGAAATTCAAATAACCATGCTCATTGCATGAACCCTGTGCCAGTTGGAATCTGTGGTGGACCCCAGAAAAGCCACATCCTTTAATCTTCATTCAGTATTGCTGGGTGGGAGCATTTTGATTGTTTCCAAGGAGATGCGACCCACCCGATTATGGGTGGTAACTTTTGATTAGATGATTTCCATGGAGGTATGTCTCCACCCATTGAAGGTTGAATTGCTTACTGGAATCCTTTAAGAGAGGAAACATTTTAGAGAGAGTCCCTTTTTTGGTAGAGCCACAAGAAAGCCAGCAGATGCCACCATGTTCACCATGTACCCTTCCAGCTGAGAGAGAAACGTTGAACGTCATCAGCCTTCTTGAACCAAGATATCTTTCCCCTGATGCCTTAGATTGGACATTTCTATAGACTTGTTTTAATTGGGACATTTTCTCAGTCTTAGAACTGTAAACTAGCAACTTATTAAATTCCCCTTTTTAAAAGCTATTTTGTCTCTGGTCTATTGCATTCCAGCAGGCAGCAAACTAGAACAAACCCCTACAATCAAGGGTGCTCAGGAAAGAGAAATTTCAGACCAACCACTCGTCTATATGTTTTTTTCAAATTCCAAGACACGTAAGGCACTTAGACAAAAAAGAATGACTTCATCCTTTGCCCTTGAAGAACTCCTGGGGTCCCTGTAAGTCTCGGCCCCTCTCCTTGTATTGGTTGCCCAGGTGCTCCCAGGCGCGCTGCCTGTATCTCCAGCACAGCAGGGGATGCCCCGTGAGTTAGCCCCAAACTGCCTTATAAGCTCCTCAAGGGCAAAGCCAATGTGTCAACCATTTCTGTATCCTCAGCACCTGCCCATACTTAGTACTGAGCAGATGCTCAGAAATGACCGGTGACTGAATGAATGGAAGAGTGTTAGACGAAGGCTGCCATGAAGAAGCAAAGTGAAACCGCTTGTTCAGAACTGATCTCCTCCTCCCTGAACACCAGCTCCAACTCCAGAGACTGACCCTTGCCCCAGGTCAGGCATCCCATGGCAGCCTTTCCTTATCCAGTCACATCCAGGGACAGTCCTCTGCACCACCACCCCCCACTCCAACCAAGGCCTTTCTGACAGCTGACTCTGTCTGCTCAGGAAAGAGCAGGCCTTTCCTCCTTTCCCCTGGCCCAGGGCAGGGTCAGGGAAGCTAGTCCTTGGAGGGAGCACATGGAGCCTGCAGGAAGGCTGGGGGCTCCATCGGAACACACCATGCACCGGCTGGGACGCCTCGAGCAACAGTGGTCCCTGAGAACCCAAACATGGCCTTCCCAGTGGGCAGACAAACGACCTGTGAGGGCAACGGCCAGGCCCTGCATGCCAGGAGACCAGACAGGGCTTTGGGGATGTTTACATCCCCTGGGTACCTTCTAAGGCCTAGGCCGGGCAAGCACATGTCTGCTCAGCTCCTGCTGTGATCAGACGTGATCGTCTGTCAGTGCTCCAAGATCAGCTGGAGATTGGAGAGCAAAGACAAAGGTGCCCAATGCAAGCAAAGAGCCTAAACAGTAACCATTACTAGCTCCATCTACAGGAGAGAAAGCCGAGACCCAGAAGGCGATTTGCTAAGGCCACACAGCAGCCAAAGCAGCAGAACCAGGACAGGGACTCTGGTCTGAGGGAGCCCCAGTGCTCCTGGCTCACCATGGCCACAGGTGCCCTCCTGCCAACGGGGGAGAGCCAACCCAGAGGCTCTAAGATGCTAATGGGCATGACAAAGGCTCAGCAGTCCACAGTCCTGCTGTCCTGGACTATGGCGCGAGGCTTGTTCACAGAATATGCTTTGGAAACTCTGGTCTTGGAAACCACTGGGACCCGACTCACAGGAAGACTGGAGATAATGAAACACGTTACCCAAATATAGCTCAATTTCTCCCTCTGGGGAAGGACTGAGTGATGGACACAACACAAAGATAATATCTAATTGTAGGGAGTACTGATTTTTTAGTAGGGCGTAAATACTTTGATCCCTATTTTAACGTAAACCTGAACTTTCCCACCTGCAAGGCCAGTTTGTATGTAGAACAATAGCTCTCTGCCCTATGTCAGACTTTCACTCCAGGGCCCTAAGGCTTCCCTGCTGGGAAATAAGATCAGTTGATCAACTCAACAAAATTATTTTTTATTCACATCAGAAAGAAACCTCAATGTGCCACACAGATTGCATTTGAGAAGGCCTTTTGATCACTTCTCATATATAGATCTGTATTCACCCTAAAACAATTTGCCATCTTTTAATCCCTCCAGTTTGAGAAGGTTGGAGAAACCCAAAGAGAAGGTTGGAGAAACCCAAAGCAAACGTCTCCTTCTAGCAATTAAACCAGGAACGGCCACTTGAAAGCAGGGACTCCCCCAGGAGCCATGAGAAAAGTTTCCTTGTACAAAAGTGAATGCCATGCAAAGCTCATAAGCCCTCCAAGAGCAGGTGGGCAGGGCACGTGGACAGGATCAAGGAGAGGGGCACAATGCAAGCAGAAAGGCCCAGGGGTTCACTGGAACGCTGCAGAGTCAATGTGTTCCCAATTTCCAGGCAGCATGCAGTGCTTGCCCAAGGCAGGCAGGGGTGACCTGAGCAATAAGGGGAGAGGAATAAAACAGTTGCTATCTGAGTCATATGGATATCGTGACCAAGCTACGAGGTTGATACTTGAGAATCCATCGTAACCTGATCACTGTACCCCTACAACCAGACCGAGATTCCACCTTCCCGGGGGCATGCGAGCATCACACTGAGCACAAGCACAGCAAACAGTGCATAACCTACTCTTTAAACATTTCATTTTTTCTTTCAGACCTGCAATATAATAAGGCGGAGTTATTAAATCACATGAACACACAAAGAGATATGAACAGTCCCATTTATCAATTTAAACAAGTGCATAGAATGCTTTTCATTTTTCAGGAGGGAAAAAAATGAATGTCTACATAACAACAGACAGAAATGTTAAACATATACTATACATGGGTTCATGTTCAATATATGTCCATGCATATAGTCACACAAGGTTTACTTCTATAAATATTGAACACCTAATTCTAAAGTTTCAGCAAAGATTTTGTCTTGCGCAGTTTGAGGGCACTCAAATCGTACACACATGTTTAATGGAATCTAAAGCCTTTGGAATGCACAGGGGAGATAAATTTCAAATGTAAATGGCTACATGGGCGGGCCACGTGGCTCAGCAGGCAAGAATGCTCTCCTGCCATGCCAGAGGACCCAGGTTCGATTCCCGCTGCCTGCCCACATATTAAAAAAAGAAAAAAAGAAGCAGTTTAAAAAATGTAAATGGCTACACAAAGAAGTTTTGGTCCAGCCTTATGTCACCTATTTATTGGACAGCAATTTAAGACTATTTTAGGTATCCCTTGGCATGTGAAAACTCTCTTCACATCTCGTTTTGGGAAAAGGATAAATCTGTCTCAGTGCATCTCCCACCAGATAGGGGGACGGAATCTTCCATGCAGGGAAGAGCGGAGGCTGATGGAGGAGGGGAGTCCAAACGAGAGGTTGGCTTAGACCCAGCTGGACCCGCTTTCATTTCAAATTTCACTGAAAAGTTCAGCAACAGGATAGGAAAAACCAATTGCCTTAGCAATCACACTGGAGGGCTACAAACTTGTGAAGGGGATTGTCCACTGCCCAAAGCAGTACCACTGAGCTAAAATCAGGGTGTACAGCCTCCTTTTTTTTTTTTTTTTTTTTGCATGGGTAGGAACCAGGAACCAAACCCAAGTCTCTGGCATGGCAGGTGAGAGCTCTGCCTGCTGAGCCACCGTGGCCCACCCTGCAGCCTCTCTCTGACATGCCACTTCAGGGCCTCCACAGAGGCCCCTGACCTCCCCGACTCCTAAGTGGCCACAGGGAGGCCTACAGAAGGTCTAAAATGGGCTGGGAGGGCACTTAAAATAAGGACCCTCCATTCACCTACCTCCACTGGCCAGAAGGTTCTCCTGAACCTTTCCCTTGGCGTCTTCCATTACTTCTACCACGCTCTGAGCCATTCTCTTTATGAGGCTGCAGTGAAAGAAGAAAAAACAGCTGGTTAAGAGTAGGAAAATACCGTAAGAACATTCTCATTCACTACTGGCAAGAAAATGAACCGGTGCAGCCCTTTGGGGAAATAATTTGGCAATATGTATGAAGAGACTTTAAAAATGTTAATAGCTCTTTGAACCAGTAATTCCACTTCTGGGAAACTATCTTAAGGAAATAGTGCAAACAGAAAACACTTTCTGAATAAAAAGAGATTCTTTGCAGCACTGTTGCTAACAGGGAAAAATTGGAAACAACTGGAAAGTCCAACAATAGGGAATTGTTTAAGCAAGTGATCGTACATCCAGCTGAGGGGTTATTAAATGGCCACTGAAAATGAGGTTTACAAAGAATTTCTAATGCCACATAATAAGGCATGTATTATAATGTTACATGGAAAAACCCAAGACATGAGATTATTCATACAGTATGGCTGCAACTTTTGAAAAAAAATGTTCTTTTATCTTATAATCCATTATTGCTTCTATAATTGGAAAATAAAACTTGGAGCCTTCACACTGAAGTTTCCAGAAAATATGAAAAAGTAAAGTATGGGATTTGGAGGCAGAAGGGTTCAAATTCCACATGACTCTGCCAGTTACCAAATGTATGAACATAACCAAATTTGTTTCATTTCTTTGAGTCTCAAAAAGAGAATTACACCCATTTTTCAGGTTACTGCTATTACCAGTATAACTAAGCAGGCCTCCAGTATTTAGTAGCAAAGACAGTCTGCTCTCGGAGGCTGAGAGCCAGTTGGAAAAGATAGCTAAGCAAGAGCAAAGAGCAGATATGCTGATGATTCAAATCCTTGCTGGGGCCAGGTCTTCACACTTTCCCAAGCTCCCTTAGGGAAGGAAGGTGGTGTTTGCGGGGAGGGTACTGAGGTCATTTAATTGCAAATGTAGCACAAAGTCCTTCCTCCTCTACTGCAGGCATCTAGCACTGGCTGTGTGGGCCCCTCAGCAGCATCGAGCCCAGGGCACTTGGACCTAACAGAGGAAACTGAGGCAGGAGAGAAGCCTGGAAGCTCCTTGAGAAAAGAAGGAGGACAGGAGGGAAGGAAATGACTTCTTCTCCTGACCATCAAAGCAATATGTGCTCAAGATTGGAAACTGAAGACTGTAACTATGAACTAGTTAACACAGAACGTATAATCATATTACCCCACCCAAGACAAAACACATTCTTGGCATTTGGGCATTAATTCCAAAAGGGCTTACCACTTCTGTGTTTATGTGAGTTGAAATCTTTAGATAGCAGCTAACATTTAGTGGAGTCTTCCAAATGTGAAGCATTCTATAATCACTGTCTCATTTAATCCTCGCCCAAATCCCTGAAAGGTAGTTTCAGCCCATTTTACAGATGCAGGAACTGAGTCCCAGAGAAGTAATCTGCTCCCAATCATCCAGTTTGTATGTGGACTCCAAAGCCTAGGCTTTAGGCTGCTGTTTTCACAGTCACTATGGCCTGCCCTGGGTTTAAATTTCTACAAAGTTGTTCGCATTTCTGAGTAGTAGTTCTGCCTCATACTAATTAAAACCTTAGGCAAATTACCTAACTGGTCTCAATCACAGTTTCCTGGGCTGTAAACTGGGGATGTCATTTATTTCATAGGGTTTTTTGCAGAGTTTGGTGTAGTACGTGTAAGGTTCCGTGTGCCTGGAAGTATGTGGGAGATACCTTCAGCGGCCTCTCCTTTGCCCTTGGAGGGTGGCCACTGTGGACTATATCAGAGGATCTCTGCCCTCAGGACTCCAGATGGGTTTGGCTGGAGGTGGGAGGGAGGAACAGTGAAGTCTGTTCCCTCCCAGTTCCAGTAACCTCTCCATCCCCTCATTCCTCCCAGCCTAGGGTGTGGGACAACTTCTCTACCACCAGCCCTGGGTTCCTATACTCTCTCGGAGTTTCCCCACAACCCCCACAGAATCTTTTGTCTCTTTATAAAGAGACCCTCCTTGAATTATTCTCAATTTGAGTGTGCTTTCTGTTAACTGTGAGGCCCTGAACATATAAATTCTTTCATTAAGCAAACTTCATATATATATATATATATATATATATATATGCACCAAATACTCCATTCTAGATACTATCAACAAAAACAAAGTCCCTGCTTTCATGGAGCTTCTATTCTAATGCTGTCCATGGTTCTACTTTCATCATTATTACAGTGACGCAAGCAAGCTGTCTCAAGTTGCCATATGCTCTGCAATACTTGTTCACGTGAAGTCGTATTAACTTCTGCCCCTACTGCAATGCCCAATCCTCAGCAGCTGCTCAGGAAATGTTTGCTGAATGAATGTACCAATCCCAACGCTACTAAACACAACTATAACACGCACCCTTCCTTCCTGATTGATCTAAAAGCAGAAGTCATCGTTTGGTTAAGGACTCTTTGCTGCTCCTGATTCTAGCCTCTCTGAAATCTTCAGCTAAAATAAGTATCCGCCCTTAGGCAGGTACTCCACCACAGGAACATCTCAGAATAACATGGCCTGATGAAACTTAAATGCTGGAGGGTTAAAAGAAAAAAAAAAAACAAAAAAAAAACAAAAAACAAAAAAACCATTCCTCAAGGCTGACCTAGCTGTAACCATTAACTACAGACATCAACAAATTGAGGTACTGCTGAATCACCAAATTTTTCTCTCTGTGAGTCTATCTGCTATTTTAAAATTGCTTTTTTCCCCTTTGCAGTTTACTGTGGCCAACTTTTCACATAAAGTTAGAGCTTCCTCACTCATTTTAATC
The DNA here is from genome assembly GCA_004026745.1 of Myrmecophaga tridactyla. Lineage (NCBI taxonomy): Eukaryota > Metazoa > Chordata > Mammalia > Pilosa > Myrmecophagidae > Myrmecophaga > Myrmecophaga tridactyla. The sequence goes on along the minus strand of PVIY010055630.1, from coordinate 1,115 downwards.
ACTGCATAGGATTTCATTGCATCGCTGTGTCATAATTAATCCCTTACTATTGGACATTTGGGTTGTTTCCACTTTGTTAGTAAAGATAATATTGCAAGAAGAATCCTTGTAGATGTATTTTGCCCACTTGGGCAGGTATATATGGAGAATAAATTGCTAAAAGATCCACTCCTGGACTTAAGAGTATGAACATTTACAGTTTAATAAATAAACTGTACTCTGCAAATTCACTGACCCAATTTATACCCTAACCTACAAAGTCCAAGAATTCCTGTTTCCATAAACCTTTACCAACATTATCATATGTCTTTTTAATCTCAGTCAATCTGATAGCTGAAAAATTATACCTTATCACTGTTCTGATTTGCCTTTCCTTGATCACCACTGAAGCTGGATATCTTTTCATGTGTTTGTCGGCTCTACAAATGGCTGTTTTCTTCTTCCATTAGTTGGACGCTTATCTCCTTTGCCTGTTTTTCTACTGACTGGTTCGTCTTTTCCTTATTGATTTGGATGGGCTCCTAGATGTGTTGGGGACTTAATTCTTGAGACAATGTTTTTGGCTAGATAATAATCTCATTTTAAAGATGACTTGGAGAGGTAAAAATCACGTTATACCACTAACAAGAGTCAAAGCAGAACTGATCTCAAGTCTACGTGGCTCCAAAGCTCACGTTCTCCATGGCCAGTCTAAACTAAACTCTGGCAGCTTTCTCTATATTAATTGATAAAAATTCCTAAGAACCCCTAAAGGAGGATGCACAATTCACATTTTTAATGCAAAACTACATATAAAGGTCTTGATTGGGACACTGGTTTATGGATGTCAATATTTGTCAAAACTCATCAGTCTGTTCACTTAAGATGTGTACGTTTGGATGCATGTAAATTTTACCCCTTAAAAAAAAAACCTTTTTATGTATAATCTTTTTTTCTCTATTATTGTTTTATTCCTTTTTCTGATGTCTTTTTATTTCTTTTTCTAAATCGATGCAAATGTTCTAAGAAATGATGAATATGCAACTATGTGATAATATTAAGAATTACTGATTGTATATGTAGAATGGAATGATATTTTAATGTTCTTTTGTTAAGTTTTTTAATTAATAAAAAAG
>PVIY010055629.1:0-13646 GCA_004026745.1 Myrmecophaga tridactyla | reverse complement strand
TGGGGCCGTGGGACCAGCCTTTCCCTTTGCAGCTCTCTGCTCAGGACATTTCAGAGAAGGGCCTGGAGACCATTCAAGTTACCCGCCCCCACTTCCTGGCTCCAGTTTACAAAGCTCAGGGCAGGGAAGGAAGGGAGGGGACAAGGTGGCTCAGGCACAGTGCATTCTTCTGATGTTTCAGCTTCGTGTCCCCCAGGGGCTCACTGAGGGCTTTGTCTGGTACCTAGGGGGTAGGAAGCTCCCCGCCCTGAGGAAAATGCCCCCTGCCCTGTGGGTGGACCCTGGTTATCCCTCTTCTCTGCCGTGGGCCTCGCCTCTGAGTGTTTCATCAGCCAATGGGGAGAGGCTCATGAAAGGTGGGGGGACTTGCTTGGCTCCACTCTGTCCAGCCTCAGTTTCCCCTTTTGGGGTGTAAGGAGGATGTTGTTAGTATGGTGGTAAAGAGGTGGCAGAAGTGCAGATAGAAAAGCCTATGTGGAAAAAAAAAAAAAAAAAAGCCTAAACAGGTTTCAACCAGCCCCTCCAGGTTTCTGGGAAATGTCAGCTGGGCTTCAGACAAGCTGGTGATCCAGAGAGGGGGTTGGGGTGGGGGAGCAATTCCCCTAAGTTTGCCACATTCATGCACTCTATTTGGAGGGTGTTTCAGTTTGCTGAAGCTTCCAGAATGCAGGATACCAAATATAGGATGCCTTTTACAATAGAGATCTATTAGCTTGCAAATTTACAGTTCTAAGGCCATGAAAATGTCTAAATTAAGGCATCAACAAGTCGATACCATCTCTGAAGAAAGGCTGCTAGCATCCACAACACCTCTGCTTCGTGGGAAGGCCCATGGTGACATCTGCTGGTCTTTCACTCCCGGGTTTCATTGTTTTCAGCTCCTTTATCCAATGGCTTCCTCTTTCAGCTTCTATGGGTCTTCCCCTAGCTTCTCCAGGGCTTTTCTCTGTGAACTTTCCTTAAATTTATCTCTTATAAAGGACTCCAGTGAAAGGATTAAGTCGCACCTTGAATGAAGTGGGTCACATCACAATTGAAATAACTTAACCAAAAGGTCCCACCCACCACAGGTCTGCACCCACAGGAATGGATTACGAGAATGTGGCCTTTTGAGTGAGTGCATGGCTGGGCTAAGCAACCCCGCCCCCAGAAATTGAACATGCTATTCACTAATTCACTTCAAAAGACCCTCACTGGGCCCAGGGTGTTCAGAGGCAGTGAGCATTTGGCTGCCTTCAGGAGTTCATAGTCCAGTGATGGGGGAAGCCCAGGCAACAGCCAGCCATGCAGTGGCCTGAGGGCCGGGTCAGAGAAGATATGTGCGGATGTGTGAACCCCTCCATCAGCCCTTAAGATTGGCACCCTGCCTCCTGGCCATATTTGAGCCGAGCTCTTCAGAGCTAGTGAACGGATAAGGGTATGTGTGTGTGTGTGTGTGTGTGTGTGTGTGTGTGTGTGTGTGTATTGCGGGGAGGGGTAGAGACGTAGAGGAAAATGGGTGGATAGTGAGATCATGAAGGCCTGGAGCATAAGGAATTTGGGGCTGGTGGCTTCCATGCCATCCCCACACAGACAAGTAGGAATCAGGGTGAAGGTCCATTTACAAGACCAGATTTTCAAGTGCCTTCCTTGCATGGCCAGGTGAAAGAGTTGGCATGAAATTCCAAGAGCTCAGAGGAAGCACTGATGGGATTTAAATAGGGGAGTGAGGCATTTGCATATGCCTCTTGGGAAATTACGTTGTCTTGATCATGGTGTGGTGAGCGGCTGGAGCAGTGCAAGGCCGGAGGCTGAAAGCCCAAGTCCACAGGCTGGGCTGCAGCAATTCCAGTGAGGAAAAAAAAGAGTGTATTAATTTTCTATAGTGCATAGCAAATGACCACAAACGCAGTGCTTTAAAGACCTGTTTACCATCTCACAGTTTCTGTGGCCAGGAGTCTGGGTCTTCTACTCATGAGTCTGCAATTCAAGTCACAGTGGAGCTGTGTTCGCTGGAGGCTCGTCTTCTTTTTTTTTTTACTTATTTATTTTTTATTGATGTATATTATATATTCACACACCATGCAATCATCCAAAGTATATAATCAGTAGTTCACAATATCATCATATAGCTGTGAATTTATCATCACAATCGACTTTTTTTTCTTTTTTGTGAAAAATAACATACATATAAGAAAGCAATAAATTTCAAAACACATCACACAACAATTATTGTAGAACAGATTTCAGAGTTTGGTATGGATTACAATCCCACAATTCTAGATTTTTACTTCTAGTTGCTCTAAGATACTGGAGATTAATAGAAATATCAATATAATGATTCAACAATCATACTCATTTGTTAAACCCTACCTTCTCTGCACAACTGCACCATCACTTTTGATCTTTCTCCCACTCTTTAAGGATATTTGGGCTATGTCTATTCTAACTTTTTCATGTTGGAAGGGGCTGTCAATAATATGCAAAAGGGGGATGGAACTAGTTGATGTTCTGGAAAGGCTGAACCCTCTGCATTTTAGGACTTATCTGGAGTTTGTAGATTTCTGGAAAGTTACCCTAGTGCCTAAAACCTTTGTTAGAATCTCATATAACATCCTAGGTGTTCTTAAGGATTGGCAGGAATGGTTTTGGTTGGGGTTCGGCAAGCTATGATGGGTATCAGTGTCTAAATGAAGTTTGCATAAGAGTGACCTCCAGAGTAGTCTCCAGAGTAGCCTCTTGACTTTATGTGAACTCTCTCAGCCACTAATACCTTGCTTGTTACACTTCTTTTCCCCCTTTTGGTGAGGATGTATTGTTGATCCCACAGTGCCAAGGCCAGGCTCATCCCTAGGAGTCATCTCTCACATCTGGAGGTTCTTCTTATGAAGTCTCTGCTTCCAAGAGGATTTAGATTACTGGAAGAATTTGTTTCCTTACAGCTGTGTGATTGAGGGCCCCAGCTTCTTTCTGGTCATTGCCCAGAGGCCGCCCACAATTCCCTGCCATGCAGTCTCTCACAGGCAGTCATAACTCAGCAGCTAACTTCTTCATGGCCAGTGGTAGAGACTCTCTGCAGTCTGCTAGGACAGAGACTTAGAGCATACAATGTCATCATGGGGGTGACAGCCCATTAACTTGGCTAGAAGCGAGACATGGGCCCCTCCTACACTCAAGGAGAGGGGGTGGGGTGGGGTTGCAACACCAGGGGCCTTAGATTTCTGCCCACCGTGGGGAGGTTCTCCTCTTTATTTGTGTACACACCCTTCCAGTCTATGGAAACCTGCGAAGAAGACTGTGAACAAACCCACATGCGAAAGAAGCTCTATCGTCCTAGTACCCTCCTGCCTTCTCCCCAGTACCCTCTGGGACTTAGAGGCCACAGTGGTCAAGCTCATCTCTCATATATCTGATCATTTCCACAAATTTACCTGAGGGCCAAGAGGACTTCCTGGAGAAACGGACTGGGTCCTGAACAACTCTTTTCTCACAAAGTGGCCAAGCCGGGCCGGGGGTGGTTCTTTGTTCCTCAGGGCCCACGGCTGGTAGAAGGACAGCCATGTGGCAGAGCAGTGGGGGTTCTTTTAGAGGTGCCTGCTGGGGCTGGCAGAGCAACAGGCTGTGAGGTTGTCCCTGGGCTTCCAGAGGCTACAGGTCAACCACGTGGAGAGAATCTGTCAGTAATTGAGACACTGAGGCCAAAACAGAGGAGAACCAAAGGAAACTGGAAAAGAGAGAAAAAGAATGAGAGAGAGAAGACAAGTGCCCCAGTGATTCCCTAGAGTCCCTGGATGTGGCTGGGCCTGAAGCCAGCAGCCTTCTCTACTGTTACGAGCAGATATTTCCTTCCTTGTTTTTGCCAAGTTGGGATTTCTGACCTGATAAATGAAAAAGATGCCCCATAAGGTATTTATGCGTCCCAATGAGCATCCATCACTGTGGTCGGAGCTGAGGTCAGGGGGCGGGGGCTTGGGGACTTATTGCCACAGGATTTCCCAAAAGGCAGCAGTGAGAATGGATTCATACACACATGAGACATGTCAACCTCACCGTTACACCTGGGGACCAAGAGCAGCCAACACCCTGGTGGGAGAGGTTAGCAGTAGAGTTTTGGCTCTGGTAGCTGGTTTGCAAGCTCCTGCAGTCTCTCCTATGCCATGTCCCTGCTTCTGCCCTCACTACCCTGAGCCCTAACCCTGCTGGTTTCCTGGGGCTGATGTGTTGGGGTCTAGGGCTGGGCAGCAGGGTGGAACCCAGGACCTCATGTATAGATGGAATGGTTATTGTACTCCTAAGGCTCGGGACTCGGGTGAAGGCCTCCAGGTCAAGCCCAGGGGTGAAGTAATGGAGGATATGCTCAGGCCCCCCTCTCTCTGTCACGGCAATGCCTTGGTCTGCCAAGCAGTGAGAGCCTGGCTGCAGCCTTCCTGGGCCTATACACACGTAGAGCTGAGGGAGAGCCAATTCCAGTTCTCTATCTGGTTCAGCCACTCAAATGGGAAAGTAAAGGGCTCAGAGCAGAGGAGACAGAACTTGCTGTGTGACCCATCAGAGGTCTTGAGGGTAAGGCTGGACCCAGAGCTATGCCCTGTGAAAAAGAATGCATTTACACCACAGAAATTGGCAAACACTACAAATCAAGTCCCTCCCCTCCCTTCTGGAGAGCTGCTCGTTGAACGGTTACCAGCATGCAACTGCAGGGGCCCTACAGGACAGGGCTGGGATGGAGGTGGGTGGAGGTGGGGGTTCACTTATCTATTACTGAGTGACAAACCATCCCAAACTCCATGGCCTAAAATGACAGTGATTTATCATTTCCCATGGCTCTGTGGATTGAACAGGTGTTCCTTGTTCTTCACATGGTCTTGGCTAAAGGATACTCTTGAGGCTGTATCTGTGGCCTTTCTCCCCAGTAGGAGAGCCTTGACGTCCTTACAGTATGGTGACTGGGTTCCAGGAAAGAGCATGTCCAGAGTGGGAAAGCAGAAGCTGCCAGACCCCTTAAGGTCTAGCCAGGAACTGGTACATCATCTCTTCCACCACATAATATCAGTCAAGCAAGTCACAAAGGCCTGTCCAGAATCAGTGTGGGAGGGGATGACAGAAAATCCTGAATACTGGGAGGCCCTCAAAATAACAGTCTACCACAGGAGATAAGGAAAGCAGCAATTAGTTTTCACGGGGAAGTAGGGTTTCTGAAAAGTAAACTGGCAGCCCAAACAAGGAGAGCTTGGGATCCCTGAATGCATCCTATAATTGAATTGTGCACTGAGAACCTACTCAGGGCAAGACAAAAGGGCTTTACCCACATTATCTTATTGGAAACTCACCATAGCCCATGAAATGGGTATTACCAATCCTAGTTTACAGATGAAGAAGCTGAGAGGCTCGGAAAGATTGAGCTGCCTGCCCACGTTCTCAGAGCTTCCAGGTGGCATGCTCTTGGCTAAAGCTACCTGTTGGTCTGGGAGGTTGCAGAAGGGATTCCTTCTCCAGGTGCCTCTTAGATGGTATGATCCTATGACACTGGGTCTCTGAAGCGGGGAGGAGGGTCAAAGCCATTTTGAGGGTCTTCCCTGGGAATTATAAGAAGAAGAAATTCTTGTGAGGAGAGAGAGATCAAACTCTGCATCCCCAAATCAAACATCATTTTCCTTTCTACTTTCCTTTTAACAGTTTCCTCAGAAGTGTTTGGCCTCTAGCTCTTGTCTGCAGCTCCTCTCATTTTCAGCACAGCAGAGCAGGTGGTGTTGGGGTGACTCCAGTGAGTTGGATGGACAGACACAAGTCTGGGCTGAGGTTTCTTACTGTGTGCACCCCACTGGGGATCTGGGACCACAGTACCCTTGGCACTGCCTGGACCATCCCCCTGAGGAAATAAGCACTGTGCTTGTGCAGATGCTCTGTGACTTTTGAAAGCCACTTTCTCCACCCAGGTCTCAGTTTCCCTAGCCTTCAAATGCAAAAGTAGAACTTCAAAGCCTCAAAGAGCCTTCCCGTTTCCAAGCCAGGGTGTACTAACCCACGTTCCAGAGACCCACATTTCCACCTACGTTTGGCCAAGTCTTAGTTCCTGGACCGTCTCTCAGGGCTTTTCCCCTCTAACTCTAGTTAATACTTCTTGTTGATGGAAGTATGGTCACAAACCTTGCAAGAAATGTTATTGGACTCCTGCCCTGTGCTGGTACAGGGGCAGAAAGATAGGTGGGACACAATTCACAGGGGAACAGCAGGTAAACATGTATTATAACCTAAGAGAGAAAGAGTAAGTGGGGAGAGGTTGTAAATGTGTACAACTTTCTAGAAAAGTTTTCTGGCAATATATATCAGGAACGTCACAATGTTCCTATTCTTTTATCCAGTCATTCGATTCCTTGGAATCTAATTTAGGGGACTAATTGGAAATAAGGTGTTTACTCCAGCACTGATGAGAACTTGGGAAATAACCTAAATATCTGTGCTTGTTTGAAGCTTTTATGTACCCCAGAAAAGGCCATATTGTTTTTTTTTTAAATACCAAAAAAAAAACCAACACCAAACAAACGCAAACATTCTTAACTTTTGATCATTCTGTTCTAGATATATAATCAGTAATTCACAATATCATCACATAGTTGCATATTCATCATCATGTTCATTTCTTGGAACATTCGCATCTATTCAGAAAAAGAAATAAAGAGAAAACAGAAAAAAATTCAAACATACCATACCCTTTACCCCTCCCTTTCACTGATCACTAGCATTTCAATCTAAATTTATTTTAACACTTGTTCCGCCTATTATTTATTTTTATTTCTTATGTTTTACTCATCTGTTGATAAGGTAGATGAAAGGAGCATCAGACACAAGGTTTTCACAATCACACGGCACACAAGGGTGGCCCTCTTCTGTTCATACCTCTGTGGCAGTGGGTTTAGGGCTTGCCATGCTTGTAGCCCTGACCTTGGCCACTGTTGGCCTGGGTCTGGCCAGGAGGCACCATGCTACTTCCCACCCTGTGGTGGGCCCTGAGTCTACTTCCCAATAAAAGAAGAAAGTGAAAAAAACAAAAAAACTTTCACATTGTGAAAGTTATATCTTTATACAATCATCTTCAAGAAATATGGCTACTGGAACACAGCACTACATTTTCAGGCAGTTCCCTCCAACCTCTTCATTACATCTTAACTAACGAGGTGATATCTATTAGACCATATTCTTTTAATCCATTCCTCTGGATGCAGACCTGATGTGGGCAGGCCTTTTGGTTAGGTTATTTCAATTGAGATGTGGCACACCCCATTCAAAGTAGGTCTTAATCCTTTTACTGGAGTCCTTTATGAGAGGATAATGGACATAAAAAGCCAAAACAGCCTAGAGAGAGAAAGGCTCAGGATATGCTAGGAGAGAACCATAGAAGCTCCGTGAGGAGGTCGCTGCAAACAGGAGCTGAAAGCAAAGAAACCCAGGAATGAAAGACCAGAAGACACCGGCCAGGTGCCTTGCTATCCAGCAACCTTTCTTCAGAGAAGGTATTATCCTGTTGGGACCTTTTCATGGCGTTAGAACTCTAGGTTTGTAAACTAGAAAATCCCCATTGTAAAAGTCAACCCATATCTGGCATACCGCATTCGGGCAGCTTTAGCAAACCGAAACAATCTCCAACAACAGAGAACCGGCTAAATGAACCGTGCCATTGATGCAATGAAATATCTCACAGCCATTAAAAATTGATGTTGCAAAGAATTTTTGGAAAATGCTTTTGAAATGACATTAACTGAAAAATGCAAAACAGAATTGAGGAGATGGGGTTTGGGCTCCCATTAGGACAAAATAAAAAGAGAATTCAGAAAGAAGAAATTTACCAAAACATCAACAGTGATTACATGTGGGTAATGGGCAACTTTAAAAATGTATTTTCTTTATTTCCCATCCAACCACAATGTTTTTTACACACTCAACTTTTTAAGTCCAGTTCGAAAGGCACCTCCTCCATGAAATCTCTTATAGTTCCCCTGGCTAGAAGTGATTTATTGACCTCAGGCCCAGTGAGCATTTAGGTGCCTCATATGGCATCTGCTATCTGTGCTGTGCTCCCATCTGTCTTAGCCATACTGACCCCCTCAGAGAGGTGGCTGCATAGCCCACATCTCTGGGTCCCAGTGCCTGGCCCGAGGGTTGGCCACCGTGCACCTACTGGCCTGATTGAAATGTACTTGGATTTTGGTTAGCTCTTATAACTCTCTCTCTCTCGTGCTTCTGAGAACCCCTTTTCAATAATAACATTTTTTTCATGATAACTATATTATCTATCAATGGGAAAATATGTAAAGATAAGAAGCAGTCCCTCTTTACCCCATTAATTCAACAAGGCTCCTTATTGGCTATATTTTCTTTTAGTTTTGATTCAAATTTTTGTGCTTTATCACATGTCAATTTTTTTTAAACATACAAACACGAACATTCCTACCATATGATCATTCCATTCTTGGTACATAATCAATAACTCACAATATCATCACATAGTTGTATATTCATCACCATGATCATTTCTTAGAGCATTTACATCAATTTAGGGAGAGAAATAAAAAGAAAAATTTCATACATATCATACCCCTTACCCTTCCCTCTCATTGTCTGCTAGTATTTCTATCTACCCAATATATTTTAGTCTTTGTTTCCCCTATTTTTTCTATACCTCTTACCACTCCCTTTCATTGACACTATTAATTCAATCTACTAAATTTATTTTAACATTTGTTCCCCCTATTATTTATTTATTTTAATCCATATGTTTTACTCAGTTGTCCATACTGTAGATAAAAGGAGCATCAGACACAACACAAGGTTTTCACAATCACAGTTACATTGCAAAAGCTATATCATTACACAATCATCTTCAAGAAACATGGCTACTGGAACACAGCTACTGGAACACAACTTTATCACATGTCAACTAATTTTTTATTGGATGCCTGACATTGTGATACTTTCTTGTTGAAAGTATGAACTTTGTTGTCTTTTTAAAAAGAGTGCTCAGTTTTGTTTTGGCAAAAAGTCAAATTACTGGTAGATCAATTTCATGCTGTTTTAGCTTGTTTTAAGGCTTTGTTAAGACAGGGCTAGAGCAACCTTTACTCTAGGGCTAGAGAAGTTCTACATTTAAAGTGTGGCCTTTTCAAAATGAATGAGACAGAAACCAAAGCAGGTATCACCAGAGGCTGGATGAGGTAGAGGAAATGACGACCATAGGGCATAAGGGAACATTTTTGTGTGATGGAAATATTTAATATCTTGATTGTGGTAATGATTATATGACAAAATGCATGTGTCAAAATTCATAGAACTGCACACCTAAGATATAAATTTTACTGTATGTAAATGATATCTCCCTAAATATAACTTTATAAAGAGTGTGGCTTTTCTGAGGTCTCAACTGAATGCCTGGTGTGTTCAGCGAGGTCCCTTCATTCTGGCCAGTCAGAACGCTAATGCATCCTCCAGAATCTTCCCTTTAGCTCACAGATCCTCAGTAGCTGTTCTCTGACAGGCTTCGCAAACTCTCACCTTGCAGGTTGGCATTTGATCACAGGCTCAAAGGGACTCCTGTGCAAACTAACGTGGCCCCTTCTCTGCTCAACTCTCTCCTCTCTGGAATTCCAAAAATTCCAACTAGCTCAACAACTCTAAATTCCATTCTCTGTTTTCTCTGCTCACAGGAGATGGTTGCTCTCTGGGCTCCACCTCCTTGGGCCATGGCTTAGAAAGTGCCAGTGCTGCCTCCAGACAGAAAACTGGGATGGATGTGGCGCTCCCTCTTGGGTGTCCCTCATGGGCATCACAACCCTGTGGTAGCATCCGATGCTTGAAAAGAGTGGCTTTATATATTTAATCCAATTTTCTGTTAGTTTATGTTGGGGGGATAGTCTCATACTTGTTTCTGTCTTGTGGCTGGAACCAGAAGTCCTTAGTGATTTTCTTTAAGTTTAGAGTTGGGGCTTCTGTTTCAGACCTCACCAATGTACTTACATGTACTCCACGCTTAAGCTACATTAAATGATCTCCAGAAGGTCCCCTGCTCAGAATGCCTGTTCTGAATTTTGTACATGCTTATCCCCTCTGTGTAGAACACCCAGCACTCCCTGCACATGCACGTGTGCAAGAACAAACACACACACACACACACACCTGTGCTTATACGTCAGCTTCTGCTTAGAGTTCCAGGATGTCATCTCTGGCTCTTACTATGGGGCCCATTATATGCCCCTGTTACTCCCTCCATGCCCCCTGTTAATACTTTGCCTGTTTGTCTCCCACAGAGAAGTCTACAAGGGCAGACTCCACCTTTGTCCCTGCTACATCCTATTCCTTTACCCTGAGCCTGGAATCTTTCTGTTTTAGTTTGCCAGAGCTGTCAGAATGCAAAATATCAGAAATGGGTTGACTTTTATAAAGGGGATTTATTAAGTTACAAGTTTACAGTTCTAAAGCCAGAAAAATGTCCAAACTAAGGCATCCAGAAAAATATACCTTGACACTGAAGAAAAGGCTTGTGGTATTTGGGATTTCACTGTCACATAGGAAGGCACATAGTGACCTCTGCTGGCTTTCCCTCCCAGCTTCTGGTTTCAAACAGTTTCCCTGGGGGCATTTTCTCTCTATATCTCCGTATCTCTGTCTGTGTCTGCTCTGAGCTTTTTCCAAAATGGTTTTCTCTTAAAGGATTCCAGTAAATGGATTAAGATCTACCTTGGATGGGCAAAGATACAGTTCCATGGAAACCCCACCTAATCAAAAGTTTTCACCTACAACTGGGTGGGTCACATCTTCATGGAAATGACTTAATCAAAAGTTCCCATCCTAAACAATCTGGTCTGTCCCCCACAGGATTGGAATAAGATTAAAAGAACATGGCTTTTCTGAGGTACATAACAATTTCAAACCAGCACACCTTCCATAAACATGCATCAAATAGACAAAGGGTGAAGTGGCACGTGTGCGCACGCACACACACACACACACACACACACACTTGATTTATGCATCCATAGACTATGCTGTGTCCTGATGGAATCTTGGATACTTGGCAATGCTTCATGGCCCTGATGTGCTCAGACTTCTAGCTGGGAAGCCCCATTGTTGCAGATGCAGTCCTGAGGGGAACCTATGCTACTGGGTCCTTGTGCCTTCACATCCCTTGCTTCTCCCTCCCTTTAGCTCCCAGCAGGTGCTGGGGAGGCAAGAAGAACTCTCCATATGGGGCCACTGTGTACTCACCATGTACATACAGTGTACACTGCACAGTGCAGTGCCCAGAACAAGATAAGCTGCTGTTTTGTTTCATCCAGGAAATCAGAGTCACTTTCCCAGAAGGCCACCTGACTCTGAGCCTGCTGCTCAGGCCCTGCTTGGGGAGAGGAGAGGCCCTGAGGTCCCAGGATAAGGCAGTGTGACAGCAGTTTGAGGATGGAGCTAAAAGTCACACTGCCTTCCCTCTGATAAGGTTTGTGTTGGGTGAACTTGCCCCCTCCTCCACATCTCTACCCTCTACATCCAATCAGCCACCACGTTGGGTTGATTCTTCCCCTTTAACATCTCTCATAGAGTTGCTGTCTGCATCACCTTGCTATCATCTCATCCTGTGCCTGGATTCCCACCGAAATCTTCTCAGTGGTCTCCTGCCTCCTACCTCACTGCCCTTTATCCCATCTCCACCTGCAGCCAAAATCATCACTTTCTAACCCAGAGCTAATCTAGGACTCCCCTGCTCAAAGCCCGTTAGCTCCACCCTTCCCTCCAGATCAGTTCCAAACACATGTTGCAGGAGAATGAGAAATTCAGAATTGCAGGCCTGAGATTGAGCCCTGGCCCCAGAACTTTCTCGCTGTGTGATGCAGGTGTTCCTTTCAGGAAGGGATTCAGGAGTATACCCTACAGCAAGCTGGGAGAGGCTGGGAGGAGAGTTAGGAGGAGAGCCCAGCACAGAGGGCTCAGACATGTGCCTGCACCCTTTCTAAGAGAAGGAGACCTTGCAGGGGAGATGAAACAAACATTTATATCTTGCTCCCCAGCCTGTATCACCTCCCCCGTTCCCCCCCACCCACTCACCCACCTCATATCACCACTCCACACTCCCATATCAAAGCTCTCTAAATCAGGCCAGGCTCTCCTGCCCCAGCTGACCCACTCCCCTGGCCCCTCCCCCTGGATTGTTCTCTTTTCAGGGAACTCCTTCCCAGCCTTCACCTCCAGCTTAATTGTCACTTCTTCTGTGAAAGCTTCCCCAAACCCTTAGTCTCCTGGACTGCCCCCAATGGAGTTCCTACCACTCTAGACTTTTAGACCGTGTTTAGCTTCCCAACTCCCTCACCTTTCAAAGTCCTCAGGGCAGTGTTAGGACATGTGTCATTTATGGCTGCCCTACTCCCCACCCCTTCTTATCTACAGGAAATCCTCTGTCTTGGAGAAAGGCAGCCTTCTCACTGACAGCCCAGGCTTAGCCAACTGGGTGCTAGGAATTTGTTGACTCTGGAATGAGTCAACAGGGGCAGGGGGTCAATTAAAGGTCTTTTGTCTTGGAAGCATGGCCGGGAGCACTGCATCGACCCATGGCAGGGCCAGGGACAGTGGCCATGGGGGGGGCTATGTCTTGGGCATGGTCTTCACTGTGGTTTCTGCCTGTTTTTACAGTTTAGCTCCCCAACTTTCTAGGGACTGTTAAAGCTGCTTTCCTGTCTGACTCAGAGTGGTTTCTGTTGCTTGCAACCAAGAACCCTAACTGATGCAAGTGGAGACCACATATAAATCAGCTGAACCCCAAGCACCCAGTGCAATGCCCAGAACAAGGTAAGAGCCCAGGAAAGAGGAAAAAGCCTTTTCTTCTCTCCCCTCTGGCTCCAGGTTGAGTCACTCCACTTGGTTGCAGATTTCTTGGAGAAGAAAGGAAACCACCTACAAGTGTACCATGAGTGAATTGACTACACATAACTTCTCACGGGGATTCCCAAGGAGCCCCCAGCAGACACTACTTCATGGTCCCTTTGCCCAAAGTTGGTAGCCAGGCCACTGGCGAGCCTGTCAGACTAGTGCCCCCTCCCTGTCCTGTGCATGTACACATGCACCCCTGTGATGGCTGCACGGCCTCTTCACTGCCACAGGTGCTACTCTGCACTGCCCAGTACCCCAATTGCAGGGTGAGGTCCAGATCCCTTTCCTCCTCCTGCCCCATTACCCCTCTCCCCAGCATGTGCTGCAGCTCTCTGACCCAAGTCCGACTGGGTCCTTCAAGAGTCATTCCATACGAACACCCTCTCCAACGGCCCTGGCTTTGTCTACACTGGCAAGGTGAAGCAGGTACTCATGATGGTGGTGGCCCAAGAGCAGATGGCCACAGATGGTGTTTTAGGGAACTCTCAGCCCAGAAGATTCTATGAGAGGGAAGATACCCTTTTTGTTCAAAGTGAAAACAGCCTGGCGACCCAAGAACAACTGAAACTCCAGGCAGGTTGCTGTGGCAGGTAAAATGGAGACCTCACCATGGACCCACCTGAAGGACCTGAGTATTGGCAGGTGGGTGAGAGAGGGGCTGTGTCTGGAGGAGATGTTCGTTGAGAGAGAGGTGGTTGTGGTTATAAAGCTATTGGGGGAGATTGCAGAAGCAGGAGACAGGACCTGGCAGGAGGATGGTT
>PVIY010055628.1:0-13664 GCA_004026745.1 Myrmecophaga tridactyla | reverse complement strand
GGTCTGCAATGGTGGGTGAGTGGCAGAATTTCTGCCTGCCATGCCAGAGACCTGGGTTCAATTCCTGGTGCCTACACATGCAAAAATAAATAAATAAATAAACAAACAAAATAGCAATTTAGTTTAAACTGACCTAAATTATAAATCTTTTATGTACCATCAAGAAATGGGAACCTATTACTGAATCAAACAATTCCGCTATCAAGCTCCTTGGTATCTACCCAAATAAACTGAAAATTTAAGTCCACACAAAAACTTGCAGATGAATGTTTACAGCATTGAGAATATGAAAACTGAGAAAAATCAATAAAACCAGAAGTAGGGTCTGTGAGAAAATGAATAAAATTGATGGATCTTTAGCTAGGTTGACAAAAAAAAGAGAAAGAGGATGCAAATAAATAAAATCAGGAATGGAAGGGGAAAAATAACCACTAATCCCGTAGAAATAAAGGAGAGTTAATGAGAGGATACAACAAGCAACTATATGCTAATAAACCAGACAATGTACATGAAATGGACAATTTCCTAGAAAGGCATGAACAACCAACATGGATTTGAGAAGAAAAGGATCTCAACAAACCAATCACAAGTAAAGAGATTGATTCAGTCATCCCCAAAAAGAAAAGTCCAGCACCAGATGGCTTCATATGTTTATTATATCAAACATTCAAGAAAGAATTAGTAGCAATCCTGTTCAAAATTTTCGAAAATTGAAGGGAAACTGCCTAACTCATTTTTATTGAAGCCAACGTTATCCTAATACCAAAGCTAGGCAAAGATCAATCTCTCTAATGAATACAGATGCAAAAATCCTCAACAAAATATTTGCAAATCAAATCCAGCAGCACATTAAAAGAATTACACATATGACCAAATGAGATTTATGCCAGGTATGCAAGGCTGGTTCAACATGAGAAACTCAATTAATGTAATGTGCCATATCAACAAATCAGTGTAGAAAAACTGCATGATGATGAGCACTTCAAAGGACGGGAACAGGAGGGAACTTCCTCAATATTATAAAGGGAATACATGAAAAACCCATAGCTAACACCATCTTCAATGAGGAAAGACTGAAATCTTTTCCTCTAAGATCAGGAATAAGACAAGGATGCCCACTGTCACCACTGCTATTCAACATTGTGCTGGATGGTCTAGCCAGAGCAATTAGACAAAAGAAAGAAATAATAGGCATCCAAATGGGAGTGAAAGAAATAAAACTCTCACTGTTTGCAAATGACATGATCCCATATGTTAAAAATCCCGAAAAATCTATAGCAAAGCTTCTAGAGCTAATAAATGAGTACAGCAAAGCGGCTGGGTGCAAGATCAATGCCCAAAATTCAGTAGTGTTTCTATACAATAGTAATAAGCAATCTGAGGAGGAAATAAAGAAAAAAGTTCCATTTATAATAGCAACCAAAAGAACTGAATATTTAGGAATAAATTTAACTAAGGATACAAAAGACCTATACATAGAAAACTACAAGAAACTGCTAAAAGAAATCATCAAAGAAATAAATGGATGGGCACATCATGTTCATGCACTGGAAGACTAAATATATTTAAGATGTCAATTCTACCCAAACTGATTTATAAATTCAATGCAATACCAATTAAAATCCCAATAACTTACTTTGCAGAAACAGAAAAACCAATAACCAAATACATTTGGAAGAGCAGGGTGCCCCAAATAGCTAAAAATAACTTAAGAAAAAATGAAATGAGTGGTCTCACAGTACCTGACATGAAAGCATATTATGAAGCCACAGTTGTCAAAACAACATGTACTGTCATGAAGATAGATATACTGATCAATATCATCACATAGTTGTGCATTCATCACTATATGTTTGCATCACTCCAGAAAAAGAAATAAAAAGAAAAAAGACAAAACTCATATATCCCATACCAAATACCCCTCTCCTCCCTCTCACTGACCACTACTATTTCAATCTACCCAATTTAATTTACCCCATCCCCTCTATTATTTATTTATTCATAATCCATATGCTTTTACTCATCTATCCATACCTTGCATTAAAAAACTGTAGACACATGGTTTTCACAATCATACAATCACACTATAAAAGCTTTATCATTATACAATTGTCTTCAAGAATCAAGGCTATGAAAATATAGCTCAACAGTTTCAAGTACTTTCCTCTAGCCACTCTAGTACACCATAAACTTAAAAGGGGTATATATATATAATACATAAGAATAACCTATAGGATAAC
Source organism: Myrmecophaga tridactyla (assembly GCA_004026745.1). Taxonomy (NCBI): domain Eukaryota; kingdom Metazoa; phylum Chordata; class Mammalia; order Pilosa; family Myrmecophagidae; genus Myrmecophaga; species Myrmecophaga tridactyla. The sequence continues at coordinate 11,424 of PVIY010055628.1, read as the reverse complement.
CTCTCAACTCTGAAATCTCTCAGCCACTGACACTTTCTCTCATTTCTCTCTTCTGCCTTTCTCAATTCCATGGTGCTGGGTTCTGGATCATCATACAAATTTTGTCCCATGTTGCCAGGAAGATTCACACCAATGGGAGTCACGTCCCATGGAGGAGGGAAGGAAGTGGGTTCACTTGCTGGGAGGCTTAGAGAGACCCACATGGACTTTTGGCTGGGTCATGTGACTTTACTGACTAATGGAACAAAGGCAAATGAGAAGGAAGCAGAAGCTTGAAAAGCATTTATGCACTTTTGCTGCTGGGAACATTTCAATACTTGGTCTAGCTTGCTGAAGTCAGCATCAACTGACTGACATATAAGTTAGAAAGAGTTGAGCTAACAAGTGAGTGGAGGTGGCATGAGTGACCCCAAGAAAGATGAGAAGAAGAAACGTCCAGCTAAAGCTACACCAAATTGCTAGTGCACCAAACTATGAGCAAATAAAATGGTTGTCTGAGTCACTATGTTTAGGAAATGGTTTTTTATCAAAACAATACATGAATATAATACAATATAAATATATAATATAAATATAAATATCTTATTCAGGTTCTAATCATCGGTGACTTTCAGTACTGGTGGACAATTAGCTGGTGAACCACCGTCAGATGGGACCTTGGCATAATCCCGCAGGAGTGCCTTTTTAAAAATAACTTTATTTTTCACCAAGAGGCTGTTTTACTGTCACTGTTGAATGAAAAACGTAAAGTTATCCTGGTATGAACATATTCTCAAATACTACACTCATTTCAATCCCTGATCAAATGGATTTTCCTAAAGATTTTCTCAAAGCAATGAGCAACTTTTATCTGCACTCTAGAGATGAAGAAACAGGCTGAGGCAGAATAAATGGCCAATAAAAACACAGCTGGGAAATGTTGGCATAGGGGTTTATACCCTGGAAAGATTGATTAATATAAGTTCTTTTTTCTCAGTGATGCTGTTTTTTTTTTTCCAAATTGCTTCAGAGATGACTGGATTCCTGAGGTGTCACAGGGATGACTGAGGAGGAACAGCAGGGAGATAAAACAGCAGTGCCCTGGGCCCCTCACTCTGGATTTGACCAGAGAACTCACACACACATACATATATGGGTTCCATTTTAAAGTTTTGTTTGAAAAAGGTGCCAAATCATTATATCACACTGTGCTCTCTCCTGACACTACTGTAAGCTCTACCAACAATTTCATAATGACAAGGGCCTGGTATCATTTTATCTCACAAGACTGTGAACCTCTCTGCTCTAGGAGACACTATGCTGAAGAAGGGGCAGGAGGAGCCTGGGGCCCCAGTGTCACTGTCCTCAGGCCATGTTTTGGGTGCCAGAACTGCCACTGTCTCAGCATCTCCCATGACCTCTTGTCTTGTTATTTCTCACAAAAGTCAACTAAATTATTCACTGTACCTGCAGTGTTCTCCTCTGTACCTGCAGAGTCCACTGAGCTCTCCTCCTCCAAGAGGGAAGCGATGTTTTCTCCAAATATCCGGAAGCAGTTCTCAATAAGAAATTTTACCGAGAAACCTGTAACATAGAAGACCAAAATTAGGGTATGTATTCTCTTATGGCATGGCTATAAAAACAATTTCACACATGAATCCTGACTCTAACAAAAATCCAACAGACAAAACTCATGAAATTTCACTTCTTAAATGAAGAAGTACTACTGAAACTGTGGAATTATAGATTCTCTGGGCAGTTATTATGAAAGAGGCAAGTGGACAGAAAATACACATTTCTTGTACTGCATCCCTCCCCATGCATTTCTTTGCCTCAGGCTTGTTCTCTCGGTGCACTCTGGGGAATCATATGACTTCAAGAGGATCACTGTAGCTCCATTTGATATTTCTACAAGTCTCCTCACCCCAATAGTAGAAGAAAATATCAATACTTCTCTGACTGAGCCACAACTGGTGTGGGCAGCCCCCTGTGTAAGGTGTTGAATGACTCATATGCCCAAGCCCCCAGAAACTGCTAAGCATAGCATGGGCACAGCTGCATGTAATGACCAGGACAGCTGGTGCTGTCACCACTGCTACTGTCCAGATGAGGACACACTGTGGCTGGGATAGTTTTCCCAGGCTTATACATCCTTTGAAGGTGAGGTTGAGAGTTGAACTCCAAAGGCCAGAATTTAATCTCATATCACAGCAGTTTGTTATCTCTATGCTTTAGTCAGTTTAGTGTTTAGTCTACTGGATAGGAAATGAGAAGTGTCTCCACTGCTTTACTCATTTCCAACTTAACAATGCACCTTCCCATACCTCATTAGAACATAATAAATGAATCTGATCTCTAGAGGAGTATAATTAAAATGTGACATTTTAAATAGTGTTCTTTCAGAGTTAATACCCTAAATTCAGATTCTCAGAGGGAACTCAACCCCCCAGAAAGAAAAAATAAGAGATATCATTACCTCTTTTTCATTTTCTAGTTCTGGGCTGCAAGAAGTTAGAGGCCAAAGAACGTTTGGGGCTACCCACCCTGATAAATTGTAAGCCGTCATCTGATTGGATGAGGAAAGTTGTTCAATGTTGTGTAAAAGTCCAAAAAGGTATCTCAAAAGAACAACATTGGCTAGTGGCAGCTGGTCTAAAAGTCTAAACACAGAAAAAAAGTACTTTTAGAAAGAGATTTCATGTAAGTAAGAACTTAAAAATTCAGAGAAACAGAACAGGGCATTTTTACGTATACTATGATCACAATTCAATAAAAATCTAAAGGAATCTAGAAATGTTTCATAAAAAATAATGTCCGAGGGTGGGCCACGGTGGCTCAACAGGCAAGAATGCTCGCCTGCCATGCCAGAGGACCCAGGTTCGGTTCCCGGTGCCTGCCCATGTAAAAAATAATAATAATAATGCCTGAAACATTTTCCTGAAATCACTACAACGTGATTCTGTGAAAACACAAGAATTCCATATTGTGTGGTTTGCATGTCTGTTTAGCACATGTTTTTTTTTTGGCCACATTTAAATGTTATGAATTATTTTCCTCAAGTTGCTTTTGATGGATCCTTTCTACCAGCAGAATGTGAATTTTGCACTGAAGAGTTAGGAACCAAGGAACAATTGCCAAAGTTACCAGAAATGAAGGTGATGGAACCAAACAATCTTCCACTCCCATTACATTAAACTGTAATGGGACAAGTCTTATTAATACCTTATTTAAGATAAATGTTTAAAAACCCCGTAACATTCCAAAATGTGCTCAACTAAAGGTCATAAGCATATCAAGGGAATTAGACATCAATTAAATGTCAGGGTCTCCCTTTATTTCCAAGGAATATCGTCTCATGGTAGAAGTCCAAACCTTATCTACAAAGAATTCCAGGGACATTCTAAGATCCTATACTGTGCTTTGCCAAGGTCAATTTTTCACTAATCAATCTCACTGAACCTCTTTCTCATTTAAGTTTATGGTATTTTATTTTCTAATGTTCTAATTTTTGTAACTGATACAGAAGTTTTTATTATCATCAGTGAAGCTGTTTTTAAGTTGATATTCATAGTTTTAAATTTTCAAAAAGAATATACAACTTGAAGGAAAAATGTTATCCACAAATGGTGCCAGTCACAGAGACCCTAGTTCTCAGTATGATGGATGACAGTGCACAAGGTTCAGCACACACAGTTCAGTACCCAAAATTTTGGAGTGAGGGCAGTGAAGAACTACGGGCTGTGATGCTGGATATACTTGAATGATGTCTTTTCTACAGTAATGGACATGGAGGTAGTAATATGAGCAACAGAGAGCTCTGGATTTGATCCTCCACCTCATGTCCCAGGACTCTCCTCCAAACCTTAATGGGAGTATATGTGGTGATATGAGCAGCAAAGAGCTATGGGATGTGATACATGACATTCCAAATAGTCTCCTCTAAACTGTAATAGGAGTGGAAGATTATTTGGTTCCATCACCTTCATTTCTGGTGACTCTGACAGTTGTTTCTTGGTTCCTAACTCTTCAATGCAAAATTCACATTCTACTGGTAGAAGGGATCCATCAAAAGCAACATGAGGGAAATAATTCCTAACATTTAAATGTGGCTCAAAAAAACCTGTGCTAAACAGACATGCAAACCACACAATATGGAATTCTTGTGTTTTCACAGAAGTAATGTTCAGGAAAATTGTGTTAATGGTTACTTCTTTCTAATCTCCTATATTGCAAGTTCCATTCATGTTAAGTCTTGCCAGCAGTTTCCACTTGTATGGGTATAGACCAGGACTTTTTTTCTTGTTGGGCCTTCACTTTGCAACTTTCTCTTCCATTTTTCTTGACCCTTTGCAATGAGATAATTCCTGTTGCAGTGTTCTCCCACAGTACCTGCTGGGATTTTTTTATACCACTGAATAAACTTTATTGTAATTTGGAGTTTATATACTTTTCTTCTCTATAAGAATCTGAGTTCCTTGTGGGGAGGGATTAATTCTTTTACCTTTGTGTGAGCAGAGTTCTAGGCATGTATGCATACAAAAATGTTTTATTGTATTCAACTATGAATGAAATAAGGATTTCTCTGGGTAGTTAAATATTTGCCCAAATTAAGATAATCTAACATTGGTGGATTGCGCCTTTAGCACCTTTCTTTGACTAATGACTTCATCTATAGATATCAGATATTCAGAAGGTATACAATAGTCAAGGATTCCATATTAATAAAATGACCAGAAACCAACTGTGGCTAGTTCAGAAAAGGACCTCAATGAAGGCGTTCATCTATTTGTACACTGACCTTCTTGGATGTGACCAAAGGGAACACTTTCGCAACTATCATTATTTTTGCAAAAATGTAAAATATATGCTAACTTTTTTCTAAGAGTATATTGATTTCATTTTTGAGGTGTGATTAGAGTAAAATAATTACTGCATCATTACCTCTGGATTGCAGTCATCTTCTCTTCCTCATTCCCTTGAACATTGACATCAAGCCATTTATCAAAGAGAGTAGATGAAAATATACATCCTGGTATATTTCAAAGACAATCCTTTGCAGAGATGAAAAGTAATGTTATTTTTTAGAAAATGTATTTTTGAGGTATTACAGAGAACACATTATATTGACAAATTTTCAGTTCAGTCCTGACTTCCTTCCCAGCTACCCAAATTGACCTACACAGAGCTCAGTTCCAACTCTCCACTGACTTCCACAGCCAGAAGCACATGCTTGGATTTTCTCCAACTAAAACTAATGGCACAAGAGCAGAGTCTGAGCTGTGGTGGGAGTTAAGATAAAGCCCCTTCTTTCTTCTGAATCATGTTTTGTACATTTTTGTTAAATAGTATAAACTTACAAGGCTCATGATAAACCAAAGTAAAAACCATTATTTTCTTGAATAGAAATACAAATACACATTTTGCTTGGGTTTTTTTTTTTGAGTGCATTGTCCGGGAATTGAACCCTGGTCTCCGCATGAAAGGCAAGCATTCTACCACAGACCCACGCATGCACTCACATTTTGACTGTTTCTATTTGTCGTGTTCCTATTTCCTAGTAAAGAAAGTTCAGAAACAGAACATACACACACACAGAAGAGCTGACAGGTTTTCTTGACTCGTGGTATGTGTGCTCCTCCTGGGAGAAAGCTCCTCTCATAACAGCTTCATTCTTCCTTTCTTTTAAAGGTAAAAAGTTCAACTCTTCAGACTTGTGAACAGCCAATATTAGAAATACACACAGATTACCATTAACCACTACACTTTACTCATTCTAATGCGTTGGGCTGGAATATGTACGTCCACCCATAAAAGGAAAAAGAATAAAATTTAAATATATTACAACTTCAGGCTAGACCTGTGAATGCTAGGTCTAGAGGCATGCAAATATAAACTTCCTAAGCAGTGGCCTGAGAAAAGTTAAATTTTACAGGGCCAAGGCACTGATGAACAAGTCTGAATACCATATATTTGTGACTATTAAAATTTAGGTAGTTTATTTTTTTTTGTCCGAAGGAGAGGAAGTTGTCACATCCCACTGGTAGCTTCAATGGCAAATCTTTCTTCTAGTCTCATGAAACAGTCCAAGTCTCCTCTTTAGAGTAGCTAGTTCAGAAAATGACCTCTAGGTAATGATCATGAATACAATCTGTAATTGTTCACTCATTTTAATGTCTACTGAGTTCCTCCTTGTGCCAGGCACTGTTTTGAGTACTGAGGATAGAGAAGGGAAAAAAATCAGCAAACTCCCTGTTCTCTTCTACATTTCTGATATTATTGGTTTCAATAACTACCTATGGTAGTTAGGGGTTTTTCACTGTGTTCCCCACATTTCTCCCCATATGTTGAAAGGAAGAAGCAGGCCAAGTATGGCTGGCTCTGGGAGTCTGGCAGAGTTCAGGAGCAACTTTGCCTGATGTGTGCCAAATTACAGGCACTCCAAGCATGTTTCCTGGACTCTGTGTTGCACAGTCCATTGGTAGAGCAGGGTGTAGTGAAGCTAGGACATGTCCTAGGTCTAATACGCAAGGGTATTTTCTGTTGGACCTATGCTTATAGTCTGCTCAATAGCAAACTCAGGTGGTAATCCTATATTCATTTTTGGTTTAGGCTGACTCTCGAGTGAGTTGCAGAATGGAGTTAACTAAAACACAGCCAAGGTTACAAAGTTTGATCCTCATCAAGAGCAGTCAACTTTAGGAAGAGAAAACTTCAGGTATGTCAAAGAATTACACCACCCCGTTGCTAATTGTTCCTTATGACATACTTCATATCTCAAAAGGGTATGTGGTAGGCAGCTTCTGATACTGTTTCCTCTATAATTCATACCCTCTTGAGTATTGTCTGAACAAAGTGACTCATTTCTAAGGAACAGAATCCAGTCAAGTGATAGGTTGTTACTTTCCTGATTAGGTTACAAAAGACTAACATATACTGACCAAATACCATGAGCTCCTCATGATGCTAAACTTAAGTTTGACTTCCTACAACACAGAAACCAATGTTGACCTATTAACCACACTCCTTTATTCCCAATAAAGAAGCATTATCTTGGCTAAATAGTAAAGACTATCTGGGGATGGGAAAAGAGTGGGCAACAAATGGCCAATAGTAAAAAAAAAAATGCTAAAAATAAGCCCAATATCCTAGAGCAATCTGAAGTCGTAAGGAGTGAAGAGTGGGAGGGTAGTATGTGAAGTAAAAGGAAAGCATATCTGACATTTGGGGGCTTTTCAAAATTGTGGTAGTTTCAATAACTCTGTAAAATGTTTTTCAGTTTCTGATTTTATTATACCTATTATGTTTTTTTGCGAATTATGATGAAAGAAACCAATTACATACTGTCAGAACTATGATATACATGAATGGTGATGGAACTTTTCCTACCTTTAGGACAGATACTACCACAAAAATGGATTCACTGTCCAAGTCCACATTCACCCCAGAACTGAGCTTCTCCTTTAGGACTCTACATGCTTTTATGTTCATTGACTTCCTGAAGATGCCTTCTGTGAGTGGCCTCTTCTTGTTAATACAGAAAAGCATATCCTATGGAGAAGAAAGTCAAGGATAAATACATAACATTTCATCCATACAAGCCTGAAGCACAAGCTTGCTCCTTTCTGACAGCTGGAGGAAGATATGTGAGCTTGAAGGAGTAAAGAAAATTTAAAAAAATTGTTTTTTGTATCTCTAAATATATATTCTATCCACGAATCCACTCTATATTTATATACTGAAACATTTTAAACATTATTTTAATCAGACTTTCCTTTGTAAGTAAACTTAAACTTGTTATTTATTCATTTATGTTTTACTTGGGCAGGTACTGCAAAATGAACCTGGGTCTTCAGCATGGCCGGCAAGAACTCTGCTGCTGAGCCACCAGCACACTACCCAACTGAAACCTTTAAAATCAAACTTTCCTGCCCACATAAGGCTTCTGTTAAATCACTTTTTCTTACTTCACCACTCTCTTCTCATTCTTTATTGTTTTTTTTTACTTTTTTAATTTTTAAAAAAAGTAACAAACGCAAACATTATTAACTTATGATCATTCCATTCTACTTATATAATCAGAAATTCACAATATCATCACACAGTTGCATATTCATCATCATGATCGTTTCTTGGAACATTTGCATTAATTCAGAAAAAGAAATAAAAAGACAACAGAAGAAAATTCATACAAACCACACACCTTTAAACCTTCCTTTCATTGATCACTAGCATTTCAATCTAAATTTATTTTAATATTTGTTTTCCCTATTATTTATTTTTATTCCATTGTTTTACTCATCTGTTGACAAGGTAGATAAAAGAAGCATCAGACACAAGGTTTTTTTTCACAATCACAGTCACATTGTGAAAGCTGTATCATTATACAATCATCGTCAAGAAACACGGCTAGTAGAACACAGCTCTACATTTTCAGGCAGCTCCCTCCAGCCTCTCCATTACATCTTGACTAACAAGGTGATATCTATTTCATGCGTAAGAATAACCTACAGGATAACCTCTCATCTCTGGAATCTCTCAGCCATTGACACTTTATTTTGCCTCCTTTCACTCTTCCCCCTTTTTGGTTGAGAAGGTTTCCTCAATCCCTTGATGCTGAGTCTCAGCTCAGTCTAGGATTTCTGTCCCATGTTGCCAGGAAGGTCCACACCCCTGGGAGTCATGTCCCATGTAGATAAGAGGAGGGCAGTGAGTTTGCTTGTTGTGTTGGCTGGAGAGAGAGGCCACATCTGAGCAACAAAAGAGATTCTCTTGGGGGTGACTCTTAGGCCTAATTTTAAGTAGGCTTGACTTATTCTTTGTGGGGTTAAGTTTTATATGAACAAACCCCAAGATTGGGGGCTCAGCCTATTGCTTTGGTTGTCCCCACTGTTTGTAAGAATATCAAGAATTCAACTTTGGGAAGCTGAATTTTCCCCCTTTCTCACCATTCCCCAAAGGCAACTTTGCAAATACTTTTTTATTCACTGTTCAGATCACTCTGGGATTTATCGGGGCATCACTCTGGACAAACCAACAAAATCTCATGTCCTACTCAAGGTTCCATGTACTTACAGTGTTCAATTAAGCTGTCTACATAAGTTATATTAGGAAATGCACTAGTCAAAATATAAATTTTGTACCAAATAAATATTTTTTGCTTTAGTCTCACCCATAAGGTAAAAGTTTAAAATATCAATTACCATCTATTTTCAACACCCTGCAGTAATGACATTCCTTTGTTCTTCCTCATGCAAAAACTTTTTAAAATTTGTACATTTACACATTGTCATTATACACACTAGGCATTCCTAGATTATACCATCTCAGTCTTTATTATCTATCATTTTTTCTGATTTCATTTGTGCCCCCAGCCCTCCTCCCTCTATCATTCTCACATTCAGCTTCATTCACTCTTTTAACATAATTCTATTATAGTTACGTAGTACTGTGCTACCCATATCTGAATTTTTACAATCAGTCCTGTTGCACGATTTGTATCCCTTCAGCTCCAATTACCCAATATCTTACCCTATTTCTATCTCCTGATGGTCTCTGTTACCAATGGAATTCTCCAAGTTTATTCACTAATGTCAGTTCATATTAGTGAGACCATACAGTATTTGTCCTTTTGTTTCTGGCTAATCTCACTCAGCATAATGTCCTTAAGGTCCATGCATGTTGTTACATACTTCATAACTTTATTCTGTCTTACATCTGCATAATATTCCATCACATGCATATAGCACAGTTTGTTTAGCCACTTTTCTGTTGATGGACATTTTGGTGTTTCCATCTCTTCAAAACTGTAAATAATGCTGCTATAAATATTGGTGTGCAAATGTCCGTTTGTGTCCTTGCCTTCATGTCCTCTGAGTAGATACCTAACAATGGTATTGCTGGGTCATATGGCAATTCTATATTTAGCTTCCTGAGGAACCGCGAAACTGCCTTCCACAGTGGTCATACCATTTGACATTCCCACCAACAGTGGACAAGTGTATCTCTTTCTCCACATCCTCTCCAGCACTTGTCATTTTCTGTTTTATTGATAATGGCCATTCTGGTGGGTATGAGATGACATCTCATTGTGGTTTTGATTTGCATTTCCCTAATAGCCAGGGAAGTTGAACATCTTTTCATGTGCCTTTTGGCCATTCGTATTTCCTCTTCTGAGAAGTGTCTATTCAAGTCTTTGGCCCATTTTGTAACTGGGTTGTCTGTCTTTTTGCTGTTGAGTTGAACAATCTCTTTATATATTCTGGATACTAGACCTTTATCTGATATATCGTTTCCAAATATTGTCTCCCATTGTGTTGGCTGTCTCTTTACTTTCTTGATGAAGTTCTTTGATGCGCAAAAGTGTTTAATTTTGAGGAGTTTCCATTTCTTTCTTTCTTCAATGCGCATGCTTTGGGTGTAAGGTCTAGGAAACCGCCTCCTAGACTAAGATTTATAAGATATTTCCCTACATTTTTTTCTAACAGTTTTATGGTCTTAGATCTAATGTTTAGGTCTTTGATCGATTTTGAGTTAATTTTTGTACAGAGTGTGAGATATGGGTCCTCTTTCATTCTTTTGCATATGGATATCCAGTTCTCTAGGTACCATTAATTGAAGAGACTGTTCTGTCCCAGGTGAGTTGGCTTGACTGCCTTATCAAAGATCAACTGTCCATAGATGAGAGGGCCTATATCTGAACACTCTATTCTATTCCCTTAGCCAGTATATCTATCTTTATCCCAGTACCATGCTGTTTTGACGACTGTAGCTTCATAATACATCTTAAAGTCAGGTAGTGTGAGACCTCCAGCTTCACTTTTTTTTCCCTCAGGATACTTTTAGCTATTCAGGGCACCCTGACATTCCAGATAAATTTGGTTATTGGTTTTTCTATTTTGGAATAGTAAGTTTTTGGGATTTTAATTGGTATTGTATTGAATCTGTAAATTAATTTAGGTAGAATTGACATCTTAACTATATTTAGTCTTTCAATCCATGAACACAATACGCCCTTCCATCTATTTAGGTCTTCCGTGATTTCTTCTAACAATTTCTTGTAGTTTTCTTTGTATAGGTCTTTTGTCTCTTTAGTTAAATTTATTCCTATATATTTTATTCATTTGTTTGCAATTGTAAATTGAATTCTTTTAATTTCCCTCTCAGATTGTTCATTACTAGTGTATAGAAACACTACAGATTTTTGAGTGTTGATCTTGTAACCTGCCACTTTGCTGTACTCATTTATTAGCTCTAGTAGTTTTGTGGTGGATTTTTTGGGGTTTTTGACATATAGTATCATATCGTCTGCAAAAAGAGTTTTACTTCTTCCTTTCCAATTTTGATGCCTTGTATTTCTTCTTCTTGTGTCATTGCTCTGGCTAGAACTTCCAACACAATATTGAATAACAGTGGTGATAGTGGACATGGACATCTTCTTGAGTCAAT
>PVIY010055627.1:0-13651 GCA_004026745.1 Myrmecophaga tridactyla | reverse complement strand
TTTCTCACTGACAACAGGACCATCTCAGGGGCTGGGTGTGCAACTCAGATCTTCATGGTTTTCTTTTGTGGGTTTGTGGAGGTGATGGTCCTCACCTCCATGGCCCATGACCGCTATGTGGCCATCTGTCAGCCCCTCCAGTACCCTATGGTCATGAACCCTCAGGTCTGTGCCCAGATGACACTGTTCTCTGTACTCAGTGGTGTGGTCTTTGCAGGATTCCACACTGGCAACACATTTCGGCTGCACTTCTGTCAGTCCCATGTCGTCAATCAGTTCTTCTGTGATGTCCCCTCTCTACTGAAGCTCTCCTGCTCTGACACCTTCAGCAATGAAATTTCAATTTTTATCTCTGCAGCAGTGATTGATGGTGGATGCTTTGTCTTTATTATCAGGTCTTATGTTTACATATTTTCTACTGTGTTCAAGTTTCCAACCAGGGGAGAGCAGGGAAAAGCCTTCTCCACCTGTGTCCCTCACATCCTCGTGGTGTGTGCCTTTCTCAGCTCTGGTGTTGCTGTGCATATAAAGCCAATCTCCTCCTCACGCTCAATTCAGGACATGATCACCTCTGTGTTCTATTCTATAGTCCCTCCTTTCCTGAATCCTATTATCTATAGTCTTAGAAACAAACAGATAATGGAGGCTATGAAGAAAGTTTTGAAGAGAATGCTTTATTCAGGAAAGTGAATGGACAATTCTCTCAAGACAATCCTATACTGATGATGTGTGTTGGAAGAGCCATCAATATTGACTGTCTTGCCTATTTCAAACTTTTGGAACCCTGACTTCCTTCTCTAAGCCACCAATCAAAGCAATCTAGGCTTTCTAAGAACTATAAAGCTCCACAGAATTTTTCCAGAATAGCCGCCGTTATCCATCTAAAAAGCCATTTCAACATGCTTGGTGATGGCAAATGCAGCAGCCTCCCACTCCTTTGGTATCAAAATCTGTTCTAGTTTACTAAACAAAATTTTTAAATGACTTGAACTCTTCTAAAGTTAGACTATCTAATAAATATGTTAATAACAATGACTTGACCTTCTTTGAGTATGTTCTCTTTGTATATGATTCCAGCAAAAAAAGCAATAAAAAAGATGGTTCCAAATCAGTACTGATGCCAGTGTTCACTCCCAGTGAGCTCCTGTATGATTGGAACCACATTATACCAAACTGTCCTATATAAATTTTAACAATATTTTCAAGCAAGAAAAAAACCCTTTTGATGTGAAAACTCCATATACATGGAACTACACTTTTGGTTGAAAGTAACTTTGTATCATCTAAGAACACACATGGTTATTTAATACTTTCTTATAATATTGTCAAATGGTGGAGAAATTAATTTTTTCAGATTGTAAAAATGGCACAGGAAATACCAGGTGCTGTTAATCTGCAAGTTAGATCTCTCAGTTTTTGCAGATATTATCTGTTACACAGGGATTCCTACCCAATGAGATACTCAAAATCACAGCATTGCTTTAAAAATAAATGTCTTCTGCAGTGTCCTTGGCCAGTTTTTACCTCTTGGGTACTTTCTTCTCAGTCTCCTTCATGGCTTCCTCTTTGCCTATTTCACCTTTAAGTGTGGGGGGACACTAGGCTCATTCTCTTCTCAGTTCACATTGTCTTTCCATCATCTCATATACCTTTGGGCTTCAGATTCTCTAGGCTGGTGACTCTCAGATTTACAACCTCCAATTTTCTTCTGAACTGAAGATATATATATATATATATATATCACCCTCCTGGCTCATACCAGAAATCTAGAAATCACCCTCCATTTGCTCCCAAACTTTTCTCCTCATATCTAGTTACTGGGTGTAATAAATTTTATATCCAAAATGCGCTTTCATCCATTTATCTCTCCTTTCCTCTTGCCCCCACCTATTCTAGTCGATCATCATCTCTTGCTCGGTCAAGGGCTTCCCACTTGAATCTCACCACCCCCACTCCATTCTCCCTTTCACAGCCAAAGTGATCTTCAGAAATCCCAGCCCGATCTTACCTGACCCCCCACGTGAGAGATGAATGCCTTGTTCCATAGTCTCATTGTGCATTGCACTTTTAAGTGTTATTACAACTACATTTAAATGAGTGTTAGTGAAATGATTTGTTTCTCTTATCAGGCTTTATTCTGCAGCAGGCAAATCTATCTCTTGTTCATCAAGAACACCTATTAATGACTGGGTGAAAAAATTCAGATAAGAAATTCAATTCTCTTTAATAAAAGTTTTAATAAAGGCAAAAAAAATCTAAGTGGTTGAAAGCCATGTATCCCTGACTATAACCACATGTACATAAATGAAAATGATGGGTTAGGGAACAATGAATTGAAGTTGTAGAAAAGCAGAGATATGTATCTAAGGGCATGTTGTCAGGAATAGAGGCTGAAAATTCAGATGATCCTCTTCTATGTATGTGGCCAATATTAGATGTTCATCATCGGTCATGGTATTGTGAAATATTCATTATTTCATTCATCCAACAAAAATTGTTTTTAAACAAATAGTGACAGTATGAGGTTCTATGTGCTAAGCATACAACATTGAATTTTAAAGTAACATCAAGATCAGAAAAGCTATATTATTTATCATTTAGATTTTGATGGTAGCAAGAAAGGTAAAAAGAAAAACCAGGTGCACAATATAAGTTGAGGAAATGGGGATGATCCAGGATGGTACCAAGATATTTTGTTCTTCCACAGGTAGAGCTCAGGAGTGTTGGAAAAGTGGGGAAGGTGGCAGGTGAATGGGATGGGTGAGTTTCTTAAAGTTCCAAAATCTCCTTATCTTCCAAATGACAGTCTTCTTCTGATTGGCTTCCTCAGTCAAACTTCCTCAATCTCTTTCCTCAAAAGTCACAGGGCAATTTGGAACTTTACCTGTTTGAGAAGATATGCTGAAATCTTTACAGATGTCTTCATTCAGTGACCTAATGTCAGATAGACATTTCAGGAAATACAAAACCAATTAAAACAGTACCTAAAAAGCAAAGCAAAGTGGTTGTTTGTTAACATAAACATAACATAAATATAGTTTAAAAGGACAATACTGCATACAACCAAAAATTTAATTAAAGGTATAAAAACTGAAGTATTATTCAAAATACTAAAATGGAAGCAGTCAAAAGGATGAAAAATAGATGGCATGAAACTCCTTGTTATTAAAATTGCATTATCTAAACACCTATATTATGTGTTATTCAAATAAGTATATCTAGGTTCAATTTGACACCAGTTATGGGGGAAAGCACTTGTAGTGAATATAGAAAAGGTATTAGAGATCATTGAAAATGTCTCAGTGTTTGATTAAAGGTTGATCATCTAATATCTGTCTTTATATTTAAATTTATCAAAATATTCATTCCTAATAAGGATTATTTACTAGTATTATAATTATTGTTAAATAATTATGATTATAATTATTATTATTTTGGGGTTGGAGAACCTTTATATATTAGCATAAATGAAAAATAAACACAATACATGGTAAACACTTTCAAGAGGTTAAAGGAATAATACAATGAAAACAAAATTTCCTTTCAATTCTAGAACCCCTGCTATACGTAAACACGTTTATTTTACTTTCAAGAGACATGCACAAATATACATGCATCACCCATTTTTAATAGAAAACAACTCTATTTCCAAAGTCATTCCAGGATTCTCTATGCAAATTGTTTTTAAAAGGAGAATGGAATTAATGCTTTATGTATTGCAGCCCATATAAGAATAGCATTCATGGAAGCATTTTGCAAGATGGAGAAAGTGGCATTTGCTTGGATGTTTGGAAGAAATAAGGCATGTTGATACTTGAAGGTAGGGCAAAGCACCTTCAGAAAGGAAAAAAAGCTGTGAGCCAAAATGAGGAGATGAATAACGCATGTTGTATTTGGGTACGGCAGTCATTTTTGTCTAATTTAGTTGGATCTCAAGGTGGGTTAAGACAAGAGTTGAGAAATGTAACTCACAGTCCTAGAATATCTTGTCATGCAGACTAAAGAGTATAGACACTATTTGGTATTGAATGAATACTGAAACTATAGATAAGTTCTTTGGAGTATTATATTATTCGTATTCTGTATAATACCTTCTGGACAAAAATAAGACAGGAACCTACTGCACAAGTCTAGCTTGGAAGAACCTAACACCTGTAATAGGTGACAAATAAATTAAGAAATGTAATGAGGGATATTTTCAGGTAGGTCTAGAGGGAAGCCAAGGGGAAAATATCATACAGATTGATGTATAGCAAATAGTAATAAAAGCTAATATTTGCAATTTATTACACTAAAGCAGTACTTACATTAAAATTGCCAGTAGAGCAAATATGAGTTTGACCTGCTGTTCTAGTTTGCTAGCAGCTGGAATAAAATATGCCAGAAATGGAATGGCTTTTTAAAGGGGGAATTTAATAAGTTGCTAGTTTACATTCTGAGGCTGAGAAAATGCCCCAATTAAAACAAATCTATAGAAAAGTCCAATCAAAGGCATCCAGAGAAAGATACCTTGGTTCAAGAAGGCCGATGAAGTTCAGGGCTTCTCTCTCACCTAGAAGGGCACTTGGTGAACACAGCATCATCTGCTAGCTTTCTCTCCTGGCTTCCTGTATCATAAAGCTCCCTTGGAGGCATTTTCCTTCTTTGTCTCCAAAGATCATTGGCTAGTAGACTCTCTGCTTCGTGGTGATGCAGCATTCTCTGCTCTCTCTGAATTGTTCTCATTCTCCAAAATGTTTCCTCTGTTATTGGGTTCCAGTAAACTAATCAAGATGCACCCAAACAGGTGGAGAACATCTCCATTTAATCCAGTTTCACAACTCTTGATTGAGTCACATCTCCAGGGAGATGAACTAATTACAGTTTCAAATATACAATACTGAATAGGGATTAGAGGAAACAGCTGTCTTTACAAAATGGGATTAGGATTAAACATGGCTTTTCTAGGGTAGATACAGCCTTTCAAACTAGCACATTGCATCCTCTGAACCCTAGTGAACATATTTTTCCAATATACAAAATACATTCATTCCAGCAGAATATCAAAAATCCTTACACCATTTCAGTAGGAATACAAATGAAATACAAAGTTAGAAACACTACAAACTCCTACCAAAGTTAGTTATACACATGGTCTGTTCTCAGGCAAAGTTCTCCTCTGGCTCTGGACCTATAAAAACTCAAAACAACTTATTTGCTGCCAACATACAAAGGAGGAACATTCATAGGATACATATACACATTTCCATAGGAAGGAAGGAAAATAGGGTTCACTGGACCCATACTTTCGAAATCCTGCAGGGTAAAGACTATTAGATTTCAAAGTTTGAGAGTTATTTACCTTCAGGGCTTTAGAAAGCAGCTGTCCCACCCTTTCCAAAGTCCTAGGTAGAGGCTTGCCTCTCTCTGAACATAACCTTGGGGGACATTTGGAAGACCCAGTTTTTTCTCAATTCCACCCTCTCCAGAGATTGGGGCTGCACCTGGGCTCTGTGCCATCTCTGGGCACATGCTCAACCCCTCCATTTGGTGGCAGCTGGGCTCTCTCCCAACCCCAAGAAATGTGCTTCACCCTCTCCAAGGCCTGAGCAGCAGGACTCTTCCACTGCAATGAGGTGGAAGGCCCATCCTCTGCCTTTGGAGTAAACTCACCCTCTCCACATGCTTAGGTGGATCCACCCTCCTGGCCTGAGGCTTCTTGACTTCAGACCCAGGCCTCCATGGTTTTGCCTCTGAAGTTATTTTTCCTCCAATGTGTCCATTCTCTGAGCCCCCAGTTCAGACTGGCAGCAGCTCTGTTTATACAGGTCCCACAACACTCTTGTTGGTTTTCTCTACAGTAGCCTTGGATCATGCCCATCAGACAAGGAATTTCCACAAGTCCTTCCTGGATAACTCCATGTCTCATCCTGGCTTTCTCTGAAATGCCTGACTGGTTCCACATTTGGTCAAGTCCTCATGTTGGGTACTGTTCTCTGGAGTCTCCTGTCCAGGAAACCCATAATTCACAAGAACATCAACTTCTGGTTTCTTTGTACCCAAAACTTCAGTTCTCAGCTTATCTCTTTCCTGTTGCATTTCACAACAAGCTCTGAGGAGAAATCAGGCTGCACTTTCCACATTTAATTTGGAGGTCTCTTCTGCTAAATATCCAAATTTATGGCTTTTAAAATCTGCCTTCCAGCCAAAGCCACTGGTCAATTTTGCCACGTTATCTGCTATTTTAAAACAAGGATCACCTTCCTTCCAGTCTGCAATAGCACACATCTCATTTCTGTCTAGAGCCTGCTCAGAGGTATCTTTAAAATCCATGTTTCTACCAACAGTCTCTTCAAAACATTCTAGGCCTTCCCTGTCAGGCTCCTCACAGTTTCTCTAGATTTTTCATCTTATCCATTTAAAATGTCTGTTCCAACATGTTTGGTATCTGCTAACTGCAGCAGCACCCCACTCTCAGTACAAAATCTGTTCTAGTTTGCTAGCTGCCAGAATGCAATATACCAGAATTGGAATGGCTTTCAAAAATGGGAATTTAATAAGTTGCTCATTTACAGTTCTGTGCTGATCTCCCTGATTCTCATCCTCAGGCTGTGCTATGATCAGGAAATAAAAGGTTAATACCTGGCACAGAACTGAGCCCCAGGAACCTGCACTCGCCTCCTACCTTTTCAAATACTTTGAGCAGTAACCCCTGTATAGCGCCTGCAAACTGAAGCCTCTGCAAACTCAGAAAAAAATATTTAAAAGTCAAAGGACATCTCATCTCACCACCCACAGATCACCATCATTAATAACTGGATATCACAGGGACCTCCATTGTTCTTCCAGGGAATGCTTCATCCTTGCCACAGGGTCCCTCCAGGGAGGGAGGCCTTGCAGTTGAAGGTTACCTCCTCATTCTGACAACCACAAGAGTCTCCAGACATAAAACAGGCCTCTCCTCATACAAGGAGGCCTTTCCAGTGCAGCCTCATGAGCACCAACCATGTTTCCAGCAGGCCACATTAAAACTGATGTGGAACAGCTCTCCTGGGATGTTATTCACAAATAGAAACCATTTGCAAAATGAAATACATCCCCATCAAACCAGAGGTAACAGAAGTGCCAATACTAAAGCCTTTCCTGGGCTTGGGGGAAGTCAAGGGAATCTGACAGTATTCTCCTTCATGCCTGGGAGGTTTCTGAGGCCAGACTTATATCTTGTGCACAATAACATGACATGGGATGGCTCATGTCACCATTTGGGCTTCCATTGACCATGATAGTTCCCAGAAGCATCCTGGATCTGCAGTGAGGCTCCATTGCACACATTGCTTACATGCTCACTCCCACTCCTTGGCTACGGCCTACCCACTCTGGGACTGCATCCCATTTCGGTCAATTCTCAGCAGCAGTCCTGTAGCAGTCCCTGCTCCAGCACCCACTGCATTCCATGCAAAATCCTTGTAGGTTATGTTGATGGCTGTCATGTCCACACTGCAAAGATATGGGCATCCACAGCTTGGTGCATGCTATGTATTCAGTGTTACCAGTATTGACACACAGGCTGACTGGGTTTTGGGGGACAAAGTCTCTAGCAATGACATGGACAAAGTCCAGAAACTACAACATGGGGTCTGGTTGTGAAGGCCAACAGGTTCTTGTACCTTCCAGTATCTTTCTGAGCTTCACCCTGATCTCTGGGAGCTTGATTAATGCCCTCTCTACAAGTAGGCAGTACAAACTTCCTTCCTTCTTTGATGTAGGCAGAGTTTATCAACCATGAGTCTCCTGTCATTATGGACCAGATCATTCTGTGCTGTGGGATCTGTCCTGTTCATGTGGGGTGTTCTATTCACTAGATGCAAATAGAAGACACCATCCAGTGATGACAATGAAAGAGGTCTTTGGACATTGCCAAAATATCCCCTGAATACAAAATTATGGCTGATAAAACCACTATCAAGAGGCCTGGTCTGTCTTCTTGCTGCAGTATAAGTCCCTGCCTCTCCTTCTCTTCTCCCTGGGTCTAACTCAGAAAGGAGGACATCCTAGAAGCAATTCAGGAAACAACAAATGAAGCCCCATACCCCACACCACAGGGTTGCTGGGGAAGTGAGTGGGAAATATAGAAAACCTGCACTCTGGACTCAGAGCTCTATGTGTCTATCTCTCCTCTGATTGGCCCCCATAGCTTTTATTCTCCCACTTTTTAAATAATCAAAAGTCAGTAAGGTTTCACCCTATCACAAACAGACCTTGACTATTTCACTTGAAGCTGATTTTATAATGTCTTCTCCTCATAATGGTCTTTTATTGCTTTTAGACATATTCAGTCTTGTCCTCAGTTAAAAGCAACACAGCCATTTGTTTAACTAGTGGTGATGGCTGTCTGCTTTGTCAGGCACCATTCTAAGTTCTGGAGAGAGATTCACAGCTGCCAAGCAATATAGTTCCCTTGTACTGGCAAGGAAAACTCAGAAAAAAATATTTAAAAGTCAAAGGACATCTTATCTCACCACCCACAGATCACCATCATTAATAACTGGATATCACAGGGACCTCCATTGTTCTTCCAGGGAATGCTTCATCCTTGCCACAGGGTCCCTCCAGGGAGGGAGGCCTTGCATCCACCCACATGAAGCCCTCAGAGGATGACTCCTGCAGTCACTAGAGTGTTTACCACAACTTCCAACATTGACAGCACTGCAAGTCCCTGGCCCAGATAAATTTCCACATAAGTCTTGATGCTGAAGGTTTTTCAAGCTTTCTCATGTGAGTGTCTTCCACTTATGGGCATATTGATTGTTTAGATTATTTTGATTAAAAGGGCTAGGGGATGGATCATTGAGATTAGGCTATTAGGGAACTATTGAAGGAAGTTCATGTCAGAAAAGGGACATACTGAGAGATATATATTCTTAATACCTTACATAGGAAACCCAGTTTATAGCATATTTTCAGTTCCCACATTTGAACTGATCCTCAGCACCTTAAAGTGTACAGCCAATCTTTAGAATTGTTTCATTATCCTAATACTCATTTTCATGATACAGAAATCAGCAGGTTTACCATGATACATTGAGAAGCCAACATTTGAAATTCAGGTTTCTGATTATAAATGTCCAACTCCTCCCATTGTACTTTACCTCCCAGCACAAGACTTGAGCATGTCTTGTCCAGGTTGAGTCAAATACACTAGTGCTGAAGGGTACAAGGACCCAGAAGAGACTTTCATCATTGCCCCTACTCTCACTGATCTGGAGTTTTCCAATTAGCTAGAGTAGGTGGTAGAACATGTACAGTCATTAAGTGAATGGACTCCTCCTCACTCAGTTTGTAATCCTGGAGAGGATATCTCAACACAGTAACCTCATCCATCAGGGGACTATTATATTTATTTCACAGTATAGCTGAGAATATTCCATCAGTTAACATATTAATTCCTTGGCTGACGGACTACACATGGTATGGTTCATTATAAGACATTTACTGGTTATCTTATTATTAGTCTTGTAATTTTTAGTAAGTGCATTATTATCATTTTCATTTAGAAAATTTTGAGAGGACAAGGATGAAAGACACCAGAGCTCACAAAAAACAAATATTATATTAAAAACTGAGAATGGATGCTTGAACAAGGAGTCCCAGGTCACAGGCTCTTCTACATAAGGTTGAGGCACTAGCGGTTATAGAATTTTCTCTTCTTCCACCTCGATTGATCAAATCTCTATTCTGCACACAGTAATTGTGTGTCAACCACACTCAGCACATACCAATTCTGCAACAGGGTTGTTTTCCTTTTACATGTGCTCCCCAATGTTTGGACTCCTAAAATAACAACTTGATCAAGGAAATAATTTAATAGAGTCCCTAAAAAGCCATTTCTGAACAGTGTTAATGATTCCTCACATTCTTGAATTGCTGTGAGATCCCTCTTGGAGCAGACTGTCAAATGCAGTGAGGTTGCATAATCTTCTAGATCTTGGGCGAGCTAAGGACTTTCTACATTGACATGAGCTCTGATCACCTTTGATTTGAGTCATGTAAAACAGACCTTCACACATGAGGCTCTGGGTCTGTATTTCTCAAAGTGCAGGACCTCCGCCTCAGAATCATCTCGAAGATTCTTAAATTGCTCTCCCTTGGAACTCTGCAAATGGGACCCCAGGAATATATTTTTAATGTACACTTCTGGCTCATTCTATCCAAAATTTAGTGAAGGCTCCAGGATAAATCAGAGACTCAAACAAATCTTTTCCTTGAGCACAGTTTTCCCAAAATGAATCCTCACACTTGGCATTTGTATTTGATCTCTGACATGGATAATGTGAGGTAGAAGTATTGAAAATCCAAGAGTAAATATTGGAAGAACATGGGGCAACAGATGGCAGAGCATATATGATAGGGGCAGGCGATGTGTGTAGGGTCTTGGCAGGGAAAGGAGGAAGTTCAGGTAGAATATTAATGACATGGAGGATTTTAGCCCAGTGCTTTGATCTCTGACCCGGTGGAAGGCTACCATCACCCTAGAGGAGGGACAGCATACTTCTGTGCAGAAATGGGGAAGCACAAACAACTTTAACAGGATGATCTACTCTTACATTATAGGAAAGTGAGTCCAAAGATCCTCATTATTTTGCAGAAGCTGGGTGGTGCTGTGTGATGAAGAATGATAAGACAGGTTGCTGTCAGGCAATGTTGGTGGTCATTAGAGGGGACATTCAGGGGACAGCGTTCTGTAGGGATTCCCAGGAAAATGAAAGTGCAACTCTGCCCTGCAGTAGTTTCCCCATTCATCTTTACTGTGGACAGTGTCCTCATCTCCATTTTCTAGCATGCTCAAACCCTCCCTGATAGTGGTCTGCAGATACCATGATATTGAAGTCTTAGGGTAAGCTTGGGGGTAATTCCTGCAAATTCTAATTGGATTAAATTCCAAGGTGTAGGGTCTTTTCAGTCAGTGATTTGCTCTACCAGTCAGATCCATACCTACCTCGGTGGATAGGGACTTGGAGGCTAGTTGCATAGAACTTAAGCATCCACCACTCCTTAGGAAATCATGACCAGAAATAATATCTTATTATCCCAAAGGAGGCAGAATTGGAAGAGTTTCATTATGGAAAGCCAGGGCCTCAGACATCCTGTGCATGGGTTCTTCAGCCCTTACCTCCATGTCTGCATGTTAGTACCTTGGCTAAACACAAAGCCATGACAAACAGATATGAACCACCTCATTAACACCATCCATTACCAAAACATTTCCATCATTCCAATAGGAAACATGTACATTGTAAGTGGTAATTAAACCCTTTCCTCAATGGTTGCATCCACTTTCTTCCCAAGATCTTCACATGTCCTTGCTAGGTCTACTGTTCCAAATCTCTAAGGCCCAGAGTAGGATTCCTAGATCTAGGTATTGATCACTGCATCCCAGAACCAGCTTTTGAATGTTAGCTCTTCATATTTAGGTTGTGACAGCAGTGTTTGGGGTAGGGTCCATTGGCCATATTGAATTCAACAATCTATACAAACATTGTTTTGTCCCACTAGGTCCTAGCAGAGGAAGGTGTAATGGAAATACTTGAAGCTGTGAATCCATCTTGAGAATCCACCATACCATGGATGGTTCATTTTCTTCACATCCTTCTTAAGTTTTAGTGGGTGGTACCATAGGTGAAAGGATGATAGAGTGACCTCACTAGGTTACCCAGGATTGTGGCTGTTCACCTGAGAGAATAGCCTTTCTTAAGAAAGGTTTTAACCAGAACAATGATAATCCATAAAAGAAAGTTCACTGACTTTTTAATTTTTGCTGATCCCTCATTCTCAGCTCCAGTGGACTAAGATTTCTTAGCAATATTTGTGCCTTCCTCCAAGGCTAGATTCATGGAGTTTGAGATTGAGGAAGAAAGACAGGTGGAGATGTGGGAGGAGAGAAATTGTTCCTATTGCCCTCCACTTGCATCCCTCTAAGGCTTGATCTTTAGGCGCCTCTCACTCTGTGGGAAGCCAGCAGCCAGGTATGGCTCATCACATTCCAGCAGAAAACAAGGGTCAAATGGGGTTACAGGATGTTAGCATTCACATGTGCTACATTCCCTTCAAGAAGAGGAATTTCATATTTCAAGCATTTGAGTTTCAAGTAAAACCCACAAGAATCTTCGTTCTCGGCAACATTTTCTCATGAACTTATCAATTTTGGCAATCATCATAACTAATCTCTCACCTGGACTGTTAATTGGGGGGGACATATATTATACTTAAGATATCTTAAAATATTGAAGGGCTCACCTTTCCTTGCACAGTAACTCGCTCTCCAAGATATTTCATCACTGAAATCTTCACTCATGTTTCATGCAGCTTCACGTAATCTAACCCTTTACAGAGCCTGTTACTGTCCCTAAAATATTGGTATTTTGAGCATGTGTTGAAATATAAGAGCTGGAAACTCATGCAACTTTCTCTACCTGATTTTCATCTTACCTAAAGTGTCCATTCCAAAGAAGGCAACCCCAAGGTGCAGTGTCCCCCAAAATGGCAAAAAAACACTGGCAGAGTCTGAAGATGAAGGCACCCAAGGAGATTCCACTTGAAGCCATAAAAGAGTACAAAGACATCACAGACTGGCTGGAGGGCCTTTTGTCTTCAGTCTCTGAGAAGACAGATGGGAATGGGAAGAGGAAGACCATGAGCAGGAGCAGGAAGTGCATGGAATGTATCCAGCCCCAGAACTCTTCAGCTACTTTGAAAAGGTGGGTGCAGAGAAATATTTTGTTATCAAGGTTTCTGGGTCTGTGGGTGTGGTCACTAGCAGATTAGTAAGTCTTGTCACTGGCAGTAAGTTAAGTTCTGTGCTTCTGCCATAGGCCATTTGTACTAAGGTCTATTCTTTAGCTCCTGAGCAGTGAGTGTGTGCATATGTACATGCTTTTTTGTCTATGTATGTGAAGATATGTAGGTGGTGGTGATGATGGTTAAAAACAACCAGAGTGCAGATTATGGTGAAGTTTCAAGGCTTGTACTCTTGGCTTGCAGATTGAGAGTTTACACTTAACAAGGATGCTCACTCCTTTTTCCAAATGGAGACTGTCATTAACCCTGGATTCCTAGAAGAATTGTTTTCCTCTGGGGCACATATAGATTTCTTGGCCCTAATAGAAGAGCTGCAAAAAGAGGAAGGACTCACTGTCACACAGGTAAACCTAGGGTTGAAAGGAACATCACAACATAAAATCCAGATGAAGGTAGGCAATGGTGGCTCAGTGGCAGAATTCTTGCCTGCCATGCCAGAGACCTGGGTTTGATTCCTGGTGCCTGCCCACATCAAAAACAAAATCCAAATGATATTGTCTCTAACTACATTGTCTTGGATTTTGTACCTAGTTTAGAAAAATGGAGCAGATGTTGGAACAAATTGGTGAATGTGTAGGCAGGAGGAAATGGAGAAATGTAAGGATGGAGTAATAAGAGCTGAAAGTTTGGAAATATACACAAGAAGATGGGCATAATGAGCTATAGAACCTGCACTTGAAATAGTTGCAGAGTACAAAATGCAATCACCTCGAACATCATCCAGCCTCCTTATCTTACAAACTTATGAAGAGCTACTAATTGTCCATTTTCCTTCCTCACAGCTGATTGAGAAATGTCCCCTGGCCTCAAAAGATGG
>PVIY010055626.1:0-13659 GCA_004026745.1 Myrmecophaga tridactyla | reverse complement strand
CTTTATCCTCTTATTGGAGTCCTATTTAGACAGGATGAATATGGAGAGAAAAACAACAGGAAAATGACACAGAGAAGCTGAGAGAGAAAAGCCAGAGAAGCTGGGAGAAGGTCACACAGAAAACAGAAAGAAACCACAGAAACAGAGAGGAAGCCACTAAGCCAGAAGCTGGAAGAAGCAAAATCCTGGAGAGAAGGCAGAGACCAGCAGACATCACTATGTGCCTGGCCATGTGACAGAGGAGTTCAGGATTGCCTTCAGCTTGTCTTCAGGAAGAAGGTATCATCTTGATTATCCCTTGATTTGAACATTTTCATAGCCTCAGAACTATAAACTTGTAAATTAATAAATCCCCATTGTAAAAGCCAACACATTTTTGGTATATCGCATTTCGTTACCTTTAGCAAACTGAAACACCCAGGTATACAGACCATAATCAGAAGTGACAGAAACAAATCAACCTTAAAGATTTTCTCATTGTCTTTGCTTTTCTGAGTGTACCCATTAGTTACTGCTTCATGCTAAATGGAGTCAAAGCTTAATGTCTTAAAACAACTGCTTATTATTTCTCACAAGTCTATGTGTCAGCTGGTGGTTCTGCTGATCTCAGCTGGGCTTACTGCTGTGTCTGTGGTCAATTGGTAGGTTGACCTTGAACTGGAGAGTTTAGGAGGCTTTCTGGCCCAGCTCAGCTCTGCTCCATACCCACCCAACAGGTTGACCCAGGCTTGTGTTGTGGTGGGGTAACCTTCCAGGAGAAAGCATGGAAGCCTGCAGGTCTTTCCAGGCCAAGCTCATTTTAGCATTTTCTTCCACGTTGCCAAAGTTTGTTATTATTTAATAAAAACAATGTATTCCAGACGGCATGACCAGAAATGTTTACTAGAAGTAGAAGTACTCAAGGAGGCAAAAGGAGGTATTTTTGTGCTAGAATTTCTATAATTTTTTTATTAGTCAGCCAGACTCCAATGGTGGAAAATAGGCTCCATCCCTTAATGGCAGGAGCTGTAAAGACAACAGGGGAGAACTGAAGCCATATATATATATATTTATTATTATTATTATTATTATTATTATTATTATTATTATTATTATTATTATTATTTTGCATGGGCAGGCACCAGGAATCAAACCTGGGTCTCTGGCATGGCCGGTGAGAATTCTGACACTGAGCCACCGTTGCACCACCCTGAAGCTATATTTTTGCATTCAATCTGCCACAATCTGCCACAATCTCTGGCCAAAATTATTCACATCCCTCCTGTGATGGTTAAGAGGCTTTAGAGACTCCAGAAGATCATTTTCTTAAAACTGATCCATTCCTGTGTGGGGGACATTTTGTAGGTAGGAATTTTGATTAGATTATCTCAATTGAGGCATGTCTTTGGTGGGTCGTAATCCTCTTACTGGAGTCCTTTATAAGAGGATGAAATTCAGAGAAAGAAACAGAGAGAAAGACACAGAAGCTGAGAGAGAGTCACAGAAACAAAGAGGAAACCATTGAAGCCAGAAACTGAAAGCAATGAAGAGAAGAGAGCTGGAAGAGAAGGGAGAGACCAGAAGATGCAGTCATGTGCCTGGCTATGTGACAGAGCAGCCCAGGATCATCAGTAGCTTGTTTTTGAGGAGAAAGTACCACCTGTTGATGCCTTGATTTGGACATTTTCATGATGTCAGCACTATAAGCTTATAAGTTAGTAAATCCCCATTGTAAAAGCCAACCCATTTTATGGTATCTGCATTTCAGCAGCTTCAGCAAACTAAAACACCTCCTATATGAAAAATATATACACTTCCCCCTCTCCACCCAAGACCCCCTAAAATCTCATCCAATCACTACATCAGCCTCAAAGTTCAGGATCTTGTAATGTACTTCAGATCCAGATGCAGCTCCTCAGATAGGGCCCCTTTTGATCCAGAGCCTCATGAGCTAAGAAGAGAAGGGATCTGCCCCCACATACAGCACCCAATACACCAGGGACAGGGGAAAGGGTACAGGGAGAGGGTAACCACAATTGCCATTCAGAAATGGGAAAAGTGGGATACAGAGAGCGGCCACTGGTCATGGTATTCTGAGATCTAGCTGGACAATTATTGTCACATCACCCTATTCCAGGTTTGTGGAATGTTCCTGGATCAGGCTCTGTTTTTACTATTCTTGGCACTACCTGGGGCATCCTTCCTTTCTCAATTCCACAGCTTACCTATGTCTGAAGATATTGGATCATCTTCACAGTTTAGGAGCTTTCTCAGTCTGTTACTTGCACATAAAATTTTATAGGACCAGAGGGTGAGCAACAGTGGCTCAGAGGCAGAGTTCTTGCCCACCATGCAGGAGACCCAGGTTCAATTCCTGGTGCCTGTGCATGCCAAAAAAAAAAAAAAAAAAAAAAATTTATAGGACCAGAACCTTTTTTTATGTGAATAGTCTCTGTCCTAGCAAATCCAGGCTGGCAGTGCTTTTGTTAGTAAATACTTTGTGGGTTTTCTGCATATTTAATTAGAATTCACTTTACTTGAAAGAAGCACACCCATAATTGTTCATTTAGCTACTTTGAGACTGTGGGACAGCAATTTCAAAAGTCTGAGGAGCCCATTTGTCTAGTTCAGGGAGCTGAATATACACCAGATTAATTGTCTTAGAGGTCTCAAGAAACACAACCTTGATTTGCTCTTTACCTTAGACCTGGATGTACTTTGATACTTTTACTAATTTAGAAAATGAAACATCTTTATTACCCATCCCAGCAAGTGCTGACCCCTCTATAATTCCTCAATTCTTCTTGAAACTTTCCTTATCTCACCTTTTTCTTGCAGAATCTTATCATACGCATTTAGGAGCAGCCAGTTGACACTTTCAGTAATCTACCTGGAAATCATCTCTCTCAAGTGTGAAAGTATATTAGGTGTATTTTCTACCTTACAAACTATTAAGGACAAGAGTTTTATCAAAAATTTTGACACTACACAAGACAGAACACCATTTTTTCCAGTCTTTGATTATTCCTTTGCCATTTTCCAGTCTCTGCCTGCCATCTTATTGCAAAGCCAATACCACACATTTATTGTGGCAAAATCCCACTTCCATATGCCAATTTCTGTATCAGTTGTCTATTGCTGCATAATAAATCTCTCCAAAATTTAGCATATTAAGAAAACAACCATTTATTACTTCTCATGTGTCCATGGATCAGCTGGGTGACTCTGCTGATATACACTGGGTTCACACATGCACTTACAGTCAGGTGGCAGGTTGGCTGGGGCCTGGCTGATCCCAGGAAGACCTTATATGGAAAGACTTGGCTCTGTTCCAAATGGTCTCATATTTGTCCATCAGGCTTGTTTGTGTATTAGCAGTAGGGTTCTGGGACTGAGAGAAAGACAGAAAGAGAGAATGAGAAGTTTCAGATGGTCTTTTGAGGCTAGATTTTGCAATTAGCCTCAAGAACTGGCACATTATCACTTCCATCACAGTCTAATGACCAAAGGAAGTAAAAAAGTCATACTAAATTCAGGGATCTTGATGAAAAGAGCTGCAAAGTCAATTTCATGGATATAAGAAGAAATGAGATTCGGGACCATTTTCACAGTGTGTCTAGATGTTTTAAAAATCTCACTTGGAACTTGGTAGATTTTTAAAATACATGTTTTTCTTTAATCCTGGAACATTCACTGTCAATATCTCTTCAAATATTGGCTTTTCTCTATTCTTTCCATTTTTTTTCCTTCTGGAACTCCTATTAGATGAATGTTGAACCTTTTCATTGTCTCACTCATGTTTCTTAACAACTTCTTTAAATTTTTCACCTTTTTATTTCTCTGAACCGAATTCTGGGTTATTTTCTTAGAGCTACCTTCCAGTTCATTAAATCTCTTTTCAGCTGTATCTACTATTTTCTATCTTCTGAAGAACTGAAGAACGGCAGGTTGGGTCCTCCATGTTATATCCCTTCAGAATGATCCTTTATATTTCTATAAATAAAATGAGTGTCTTTGAAATTTCCTTTGGAATTCCACTGTCAAACTCCCTTAATTGCTTCTTTCTGTAATCCTAACCCCCGTCCCCCAACCCGTGCTGTTTCTTCTTCACATTATAGTAATCAGACATGAAACAAAAGAATAGTCGAATAAAAATTGAGGTCAAGGACTAGGTAGTATTACTTTACAGCTAATGAGTAATCTTTCAATGGTAGATTGATTTACATTGTAACTAAGGCATATCTAAATTTATCAAGCCACATTCTCTTATGGATAACAGTAACTACCCCCTGGATTGTATGTGGTTTTTAAATTTATTATTGTTTTAGCCTAACAAATGTACTTTATAAGCAGAAATGAGGATTATACTGTCTCTGGTTATATCAAGAAATTAAAATAGTTAAAGTAAAACAGACCAATTATATAAGCATGTTATATAATTTACAAGATAGGATAGGAAATTCTGAAGGGTCTCTTTTAACACACTTGTAAACATGCTACTATTATTCTCTCTCCCTCCAAATAAGCCTCTGAGATTCCAGAGGATGCCACCTGGTTCCAATTTGCCAAATTCTGGGATTAAACCAGGGAAAGAAGAAATATATTTTAGAAATATAGTGAGTTTCTACCTGTGACTAAGGGATTTAGGAACCTCCAGGGTCACTGGCAAACTCTTTCCTGACTCAAATGATTAATGCTGAGAAATATTTGTATTATGTAATACATCAACCTAGTACTGTACAGATGTCTGGGCCAACTTCTTTCTATTTTGAGGAACAGAGGTTCCCTGTTATTCATTGTTCCTAGCATTTAACTGATTTTTCATGTCCTCGTTTTATTGCTCCAGGATTATTTCATTGCTTATTCTTTTTTGAGAGTTTCTTAATCAAAGCTTCTTAAAAATCCAAACAAATATGTCTGCTGAGTTTTCTTTGCCTTGAAGTTTAAGAAAAAAAAAAAAAAAACAACTTTAAAGAATCCTTCCTACAGGTCATAGTGACTGATCTAAAAGGCTTGTACCCTACCAGGATCTTACTGGTTATTCAACCAGGTCAGTTATCCAATTATTATATTCATAGGGTTTGCTGTAGGAAGACTTTATCTTTTATCCAAAAGTTTGAAGCCAGAGGCCAGGTAAGTAACTTCCTACAACAGAAATAGCTTCAGTTGCAAAAGACTGTATTGTACTTTCATGTATTTTGGCCCCATTTTGCACTTTTTACAGAACTGTAGCTGGCTCAACATTAGTTATGAACAGCTGATGGACTTTGAAATTGCTTTGCAATTTCCTCCTTTAGATACTTCCATCTAATCGCATTTTAAGGACATTTTTTTCTCTTGTGGAAGAAAAAAATAACCACAAAATGTTCCCAATACCTTCAGCTAAAAAGGACCCATACCAAAAATTTCAGGTGGCTTTTGAGGTCTTATTTACCGCATTGAGAGCATATGAAATGGAACGTCAATACGTGCGTGTACGTTGGGGGTCTTGGGGTACTTGGCCCTGGCTCGCCTCCCCCGAGCCCATGCCCATGGGCAGGTCCCTGGTGCTCCGACCTGTAGCACTCCCGGAATCACAAACAGACCTGGGTGTTAGCGAGACCGGTCCCCGGTGAGGGGCCCAGAGGGAAGTGCGATGCAGCGCGGGCAACCAAACCAGCCCGCGAACTGCTGCGGCCCCGCCCAGACTCCCAGTCCCTCCGGATGCGATGAGTGGCCCCAGGCCGGCAGATGGGGCTTCCGGGACTCGGTGGGCGGGGATCCCCGGCCTGCGCCCCGCCCCGGTTCCTGGCCCCGCCCACTCCACGCCCTCCTCCCGCCTCCTCCCTCGGCCCCGCCGCCGAGATGGCGGAGGACAGCGAGTCCGCGGCCAGCCAGCAGAGCCTGGAGCTGGACGATCAGGACACGTGCGGGATCGACGGGGACAATGAGGAAGAGACAGAGCACGCCCGAGGGTAGGGGCGTGGGTCTTCCTGGGCGGGAGGTGCGGGTCCGAACGCGGCCGGGTGGGGGGCGCGGGTGTTACCTATCGGGTTCTGAGACCGTGGTGAGGTCCTGGCCGCGCTCCGGGGCCGGGGGATCCGGGGTCGGGGAAGGTAGGGGGGCGCGGGCTCGGACCTGGGGGAAGGCCTCGTTACCCGCTCCCTGCCTTCCCTTAGCCTCCATCCCCTCTCCGGCCCCTCCCTGCGGTGATTGCCGGTGGGGTCGAGTAGCCCTCAGACCCTTCTCCTGCAGGGGCTCGTCGATCCCCCGCTGTCCTCCTGGCAGTTCGGCAAAAGCTGCCCCCTCCCCCAGCCGCCACTGCCCAGGAAGAGAAGCTGGGGAGGCTGGGGGTGGGGTGGGGGAGCGGCTCGGAGAGGCCCTACTTGTCTCCTGGCCCGGGGGAGGGTCGGGGAGGCGCAGAGGTGCATCTGGGCAAGGGGAATATTGGCGAGCGGAGGACTCCTGGCGCTGCCGGGAGTGGGGTTCCGGGAGCGGGACGCGAGTGCAGCGGTACAGGGGGATCCCGGCGGGCGGAGGGCTAGGGGTGCAGCCCGACAGGGATATCCGGGCGGGCAGGGGGCGCGGGGTACAGTCGGGCAGGGGGTTCCGGGCGGCGCGGAGGTGCAGCGGGACAGGGGGATCTGGGCGGGTGGGAGACGCGGGGTGCAGCCAGGCAGGGGCTTCCAGGCGGGGAGTCGGGTGCAGCCCCGCCCCGGCCTGGCGTTTCTAGCAGAAGCGCCCGCGGGGGCTGCAGTAGGATTGGGACCGGGGTCCCGTGAGCCCAGGTGCGCCCTCACTGGTACACAGCCGCCTGATCCCGAGGTCAGCTCTCAGAAGCGCCGGGGTCCCCTGGCAGTCCGCCCGGCCCAGCCCCCAGCCCCCTTCCCCCAGGGCCCGACGCACCCCTCCCTCGCTCGGCCCGCCCCCCACCCCCAGCAGACCCGACGGCCTGCTGCTGCTAAGGAGAAACGCTTTTGGAGGGGGTGATTTTAGGGTGGAGACCCGCATTTCTGAAGGCGGTGTCGGGGCGCGCGGACCTCTGTCCGAAGCCAAAGTGGGTCAGCTTCAGTCACCAAAGGCCTCTGGACTCGTGGAGAGGATTCTTTCCGTGATGCACGGTTCAGAGTGGAAAACAGTTGCATCCTGCGTGTCTGCTGTAGGATTTATTTAAGAAAGGAACTTTTACCGAGCTTGCATATAAAATATTAAATGAGAGATCGAGAAAAAGAAGGGCTGACGGAATGGATCCCCCATTTCTGAGTTGCCTTTTTGTTTTTGCAGTGAACACTTCAGTGGCATCTGCAAGTACTAAATGATCAAGTCTAGGACAATTTGTTGTCCTCTCTTTTACGAGAGAAAGGAAAATTCTACAGAAATCTGAGCCTTACTTCTGTTATGCAGTGATAGAAATTTGCCTATGACCGCTAAATATACGACGTTTTTGAAACAATAGCATGAATGCTAGAAATGGGCCCAGACATACACGTGGTGGACTCTCCAAATAACTGCAGCACCTGTCCACTGTCTGCCAAGCAAGACGTTGGACTCCTCTCCACTATAATTTCTGTTTACTGCTGTTAGCGTGATTGATATTGTAGGTTGGTGGGCTGGTCAGGACTAATTTGCTTTCAGGGTCTGGAATCTTAAGGGTACACAGCAGGACTCATCTTAGGGCCCGTGTGAGGGATCTGTCCTCGAATCCTTGTAGCAGATGGTGGCATCACTCTGCCCTCTGTTTTGTACAGCAGCACATTAATTGCATGTTTGATATAGTTAATCAAAATTTAGGGATAACCTAAAGCAACGAACATGTTAGCTTCTGGTGGGAAAAGGTTGATATCATGGATTTATTGTAGTTTGTTAAAATGTAAGATTAGTGAAAGTTCAAGTTTCTCCTCTTGCTGGACTGTTTTTTTGGATTTGAATTTAAACAGTGTTCTAGTTTGCTAGCTGCCAGAGTGCAATATACCAGAAACAGAATGGCCTTTAAAAAGGGGAATTTAATAAGTTGCTAGTTTACAGTTCTATGGCCAAGAAAATGTCCCAATTAAAACAAGTCTATAGACAAGTCCAATCTAAGGCATCCAGGGAAAGATACCTTGGTTCAAGAAGACCGATGAAGTTCAGGGTTTCTCTCTCAATTGGAAGGGCACATGGTGAACACAGCCAGAGTTTCTCTCTCATCTGGAAAGGCACATGGTGAACACAGTCAGGGTTCCTCTCTCAACTGGAAGGGCACATGGTGAACACAGTG
Organism: Myrmecophaga tridactyla; assembly: GCA_004026745.1. Lineage (NCBI taxonomy): Eukaryota > Metazoa > Chordata > Mammalia > Pilosa > Myrmecophagidae > Myrmecophaga > Myrmecophaga tridactyla. Next base: position 5,444 of record PVIY010055626.1, on the reverse strand, counting down.
TCATCTGCTAGCTTCTTCTGGCTCCCTGTTTCATGAAGCTCCCCGGGAGACATTTTCCTTCTTCATCTCCAAAGGTCGCTGGCTGGTGGACTCTGCTTCTCGTGGCTATGTCGTGGCTCTGCTCCCTCCGAATCTCTAAAATGTTTCCTCTTTTATAAAATTCCAGTAAACTAATCAAGTCCCACCCAAATGGATGGAAACACACCTCCACCTAATCCAGTCTAACAACCACTCTTGAGTAAATCACATCTCCAGGGAGATGATCTAATTACAGTTTCCAACATACAATACCGAATAGGGATTAGAAGAAATGACTGCCTTTACAAAATGGGATTAGGATTAAAACATGGCTTTTCTAGGGTACATACATCCTTACAACCAACACCGACAACATGTGCCAAATTTGGGGGAGTAATTGTGTTTCATAATGCTGTTGCTGATGATTTTGTGTCATAGAAACCTAGATCTTCTTTAAGTAGCTTAAGTTAGTAAATGCTAAAATTTGAAAGACTCCTCTTTTCTATCCTTGGGCTCTTCATTCTCCACCAATTTAAATAAATAACAAATAATGAGCTTTGGAGGAATAAGTAGGTAAAAGTTACACCTTAAAAGGTGAATTATTGATTTGAGGCCATTGTGTAGCAGTCAGTGCACAAAGCGGTAATTTACTAAATGGTACCCTTGTGGTCTGAAAGATTGACCTCCACAAGTTGAGTGCAATGTGTTTCCTAGTTGTTTTAAATATATTAAATTGAAGCTAGACCCTCAAGTAAAAAGAAAATACCCAACTTAGTTTCTTACTTTGCACCAAAACTTAAATATGACTGTGTGTACTACTAGTTTTGTAGAATTTTCTTAAACTGAAAAAGCTAATTAACTTAATGGCTAATACCCAGATTCCATGAATGGAAAATGAATGTTTCAATGTTTAATTAAAAACAATGACTTAGCGTATGGACAGATGAGTAAAATATAAGGCTTAAAAAATAAATAATAGGGGGATAAAGGGTAAAAATTTGGATTGATTGAAATACTAGTGGTCAGTGAGAGGTAGAGATAAGGGGTATAAGATGTATGAGTTTTTTCTTTTTTCTTTTTATTTCTTTTTCTGGAGTGATGCAAATGTTCTAAAAATGATCATGGTGATGAATATTATGAGCCACTGCTTGTATACCATGTATATATACAATATGTGTGTGTGAAGATTTCTCAATAAAAATATATTTTTAGAAAACAATGGCTTAAATATTATAAAGTACTGAATCACACTATTTTTGTACTTTATTTTTCATGAAAAAATGCCCTCTTCATATAACTGTGGTCCATGCAAGTGGTAAATGGAAGTGACCTACCACCATAAAAATGTCATGAATCCCACCCCCCCAAAAAAAAAACATAGGGAAAGGAGGGATTGCCAGTTTTAATAAATAAGGCTATGTTCAAAGAAATATAGTTTCATTATTTTCAAAAATATGCAGCAAATAGAACTAGGCTAGCAGATTATCTAGAACCATCCTAATTTGCGATTAGGGTATCAATTTTATTCCAAGTAGATCACTGGAGGGAGCTCAAAAACTTTCAAGCAATTTAAATGTTCTAAAGTGATCTTGTTTATAGTTAATTGTTTAGCAAAGATTTCTATATAGATAAAAGTTCATCTCACATCTCAGTCCAACTTCCTATGTGACTTATCAGAAACAACTCAAATTACTGCAGATTTCAGCTCTGCTGTGGTCGACAACAGTTCTAAAGAGGATAGGATAATCTCCCTAGCACATTTCGTGGTTGGGTTTGAGGATGACTAGATTCTCAAGGATTCTTACACTCCTTGCAAACCTGTGTTCCTTTCTGCTACAGGCATTTGGGGAATCCCTGGAAAACAGGGCACGTTGCAGAAGAATCGACTAAACTGGTTGTCTTCTTACTCCTGCCCTACTGATATACATCTCCATTTGCAAAATACATGTGCTTGCAGTCACACAGTTGGGGTCAAATACTTCTTGACATTTGCTGGAGATTGAATTATGTGCCCCTCAAAATAAAATTAGTGTTGAAGGTGGTAACACCACCAAATCTCTTTCTTTGCTTTGCTAGCACTGAAATTCACAATATGTATTTCTGGGACAAATTGATGTTATTTTTGTCTAGTTTCCACTGAGAACTTTTCCTCAATATTCGCTTTCATGGAATAGGAGACAGCTACTAAGAATATTTATATAGGAAATAACATAAGCAATTATGAATATGCTCTTGTTGGCAGATAGATAGCTAAATTATTCCCTGGAGTAGGTAATAGTTTCATTATTTTAGGATTATTCCCTGAAGTATTTTTTTCTGATAAATTTAAAGACTGTCAGGCTTCAATTAGAGATAAGAACGAAGCCAATCTGGTTGGGACTAAGGTAAATCAGAATTCAGGGTAAAGGATGATATTGGCTATATTTTAGAACTTTACCTACCATGTGAGATCAAAAGAAAAGAGGTTTATTTTGACAAAAACTTAAATTTTTTGTAGTACATGATCTAACTTAACCTATTTAACTGAACAACCTAAACATATGGAGCCCAGAACTGGGAACAAGGTCTTGCAATTCTGTACAGCTTAATGTTAATACCTGACTACATTCCAGAGTATGTTGGGCAGATAATTAAATGTATTGGCAAAGTCCCTTGAGGGACTGGAGAAAAAATATGGAACTATTACTTTCCCACCTGGGAATCGCTGATACTATCTCAAACATGAGGGACTCCCAGGTTAATAGGTCAAACTCTTGATTTCTTTCAAATATTTTTTATTGTGAAATATAACATATACACAAAAAAGAGCAATAATTTTCAGGGTACATTTTAACAAGTAGTTACATACAGATTTCAAAGTTTCGTATGGATTACCATTCCACAATTTCAGGATTTTCCTTCTAGCTGCTCAAAACACTGGAGACTAAAAGAAATATCAATATAATGATTCAACACTTGTGCCAAATTGAAACTGTTGTGTACCCCAGAATAGCCATGTTCTTTAATCCTCATTCAATATTTCTGGACGAGATCTTTTTTCTTGTTTCCATGGAGATGTGACCCACCCAATTGTGAGTGATAACTTTTGATTAGATGATTTCCATGGAGATGTTTCTCCACCCATTCAAGGTGGGTTGCTTACTGGAGACCTTTAAGAGGGAACCACTTTGGAAAGAGCCCACAGAGCCAACAGAGCCCACACAGCTAGAGACCTTTGTAAGTGCAGGAAAACCCAGGGGATTTTCCTTATGAAATGAGGAGAGAAAGCTAGCAGATATTGCCATATGCCTTCCAAGCTGACAGAGTGTTCTGGACCCTTCAGCCTTTCTTGAATCAAGGTATCTTTTCCAGGATGCCTTAGTTTGGACATTTTCATGGCCTTAGAACTGTAAACTTGGAACTTAATAAATTCTTCTTTTTAAGAGTCATTCTGTTTCTGGTATATTGCATTTCAGCAACTTTAACAAACTAAAACAGCAGTCATACTTGTTTGTTAAGTCCTGTCATTCTCTGTCATTCTTTGAACCTTCACCCAAGCTATAGGGATCTTTGGGCTTGTTGAAAAGGGGTGTCAACAGTATATGATAGGGGAATGGAATTAATTGATGCCCTTGCAGAGGCTGATCCTTCTGGGTTTCAGGATTAATCTGGCTTAGGAACCCTGGGGAGGTTATGGTTTCTGGTAAGTAAACTTAGTGCATGAAACTTTTGTAGAGTTTCAATTGGAGCCTTAGGTGTTCTTATGATGATGGATTGGGATTTGACAAACTATGGCAATTAGCAATTTCTAGCTGAAGCTTGCATAAGAGTAGTCTCCAGAATAGCCTCTCAACTCTATTTGAACCTTCTTAGCCACTGATAGCTTATTTTGTTATGTTTCTTTTCCTCCTTTTGGTCCAGAAGGCATTGTCAAATCCCCTAGGCTCATCCCCTGGAGTCATGTCCCACATTGTCAGGGAAATTTACATCCCTGGACATCATGTCCCATGTAGGGAGGAGGGTGATGATTTTACTTGCAGGGTTGGGCTTAGAGAAAGAGAGGCCACATCTGAGCAACAAAAGAGGTTCTCTGGAAGTAGCTCTTAGGCATAATTATAGATAGGCTCAGGTTCTCTGCTACAGAAATAAGTTTTAGAAGAGCAAGCCTCAAGATCAAGGGCTTGAACTCTGCAAAGAAAATGCCCAAATTAAGGCATCAACAAGAGGTTACCTTCACTCAAGAAAGGCTGATGCCATCCAGAACACCACTGTCAGCTGGGAAGGAACCTGGCTTGCATCTGCTGGTCCCTTGCTTCTGGGCTCTGTTGCTTTCAGTCTCTGTTTCCTGTTGGGGTTCCTCCCTTGGCTCTCTCCAGGTTCTGGCTTGCTTAGCATTTCATGGGAAGGCAAATGGCTATGTTTTCTGGGCCCTGCATCTCCAATCATCTGGGTCTCATGTTGGCTCTGTTGGCTCTGTTGCTTCTGTTCTCCAAGCATCTGCATCTGAGATTTCTCCAAAATGTTTCCCCTTTTAAAGGATTCTAGTAAACTAATCAAGATGCGCCTTGAATGGGTGCATAACCAAAAGGTTGCAGCCACAACTGGGTGTGTCACATCTCCATGGAAACAATCCAGTCAAAGTTTTTCACTCTAAACAATAGGTCTGGCCCCACAAGATTGGGTTAAAACATGGGTTTTCTGGGATACATAATAGTTTCAAACCAGCACATTCTCCCCTCAGGACCCCCCAAAACACGTATTCTTTCTATGTACAAAGTACATTCACTCCATAACAATCTCATAAAAGCCTTAAATCATTTCAGTAACAATACAAATACCATAGAAAGTAAAAAATGGTACAAAATCTCATCAAAGTCAGTTATAGGCGCGTTCTGTCCTAAGGCAAAAAATTCTCCTCTGGCTCTGGACCTGTGGAACTCAGAACAAGTTATCTGCAGCCAATATACAAAAAGAGGGACAGTCGTAGGGTACATGTGATACATGAGGACATGACTCCCAGGGATGAGCCTGGCCCTGGCACCATAGGATCAACAATGCCTGACCAAAAGGGGGAAAAATGTAACAAAATAAGGTATCAGTGGCTAAGAGATTTCAAATAGAGTTGAGAGGCTATTCAGGAGGTTACTCTTAGCAAGCTTCAGCTAGATATTGCTAATTGCCATGGTATGCCAAGCCCCAACCTACAGTTTTCCTGAAAACCCTAAAGAATACCCAAGGCTCTGTCTGAGGCTCTGTATTAGTTAGGGTTCTCTAGAGAAACAGAATCAACAGGGAACACTTGCAAATATAAAATTTATAAAAGTATCTCACGTGACCGCAAGAATGCAGAGTCCAAAATCCACAGGGCAGGCTGCGAAGCCGACGACTCCGATGGAGGGTCTGGATGAACTCCACAGGAGAGGCTCACCAGCCGAAGCAGGAATGGG
>PVIY010055625.1:0-13655 GCA_004026745.1 Myrmecophaga tridactyla | reverse complement strand
CCCCATCCTCCACCCCCACCCCGCGCCCAGGGCCAAGTGTGGACTGTCTCCCCAGGATAAAGTATGCGGGGCTCTCTGGCGTCTGGTCCTGGCCCAACGCTGGATGGGGCGGCTCAAGACTGTGGCCGGGTCCCAGCTGCAGAAGCTGCTGGAGGATGTCAACACCGAGATATACTTTGTCACCTACTGCTCCTTCCAGGTCAGCCCTGAACTTGGGGGCCAAGGGAGGGGAGCCAGGTGCCTTCCCCGGGCTGTTGGGCCAAGCCCGTTTAGGCCTTCCTGGAGAGCTTTTTGACTGTAGCTACCCAGGGGAGATAGAGACAGAAACCCCAGTCTTGCTGGGGGGTCCCTCCGTTGCTAGGGTGCTGGCAAGGAATAAAACTCCTCCAGGCACCAAGGAGGGTGAAGGGGCAGGCCTCAGATCTTGGGGCTGGGTGTGGGGCCCTCCCGCCCCCAGTGGTCAGGGGGGTGGTGGGTGTCTGCTTGGGGCGTGGCTACAGCACAGCGGCCAGGAGGAGCTGGGGGATGCGGTGGTGACATCTCCCTCCCCTGCCCCCAGCCCCTCCCCAGCTGTCTTCGCTTCGTCCAGACCAACATCTCCCACCTCCTGCAGGACACTTCCGAGCAGCTGGCTGCTCTGAAGCCCTGGGTCACCCGCCTGGACTTCTCCCAGTGCCTGGAGCTGCAGTGCCACCCAGGTGAGCCTCCCCTGTGCCCCTGCCCCCCCTTCCCCCTCCTCTCCCAGTCCCAGTCAGCCCCCTCTGCCCAGTGTCACCAAGACCCCGCCCCGCCTGCTCCCCGCTGGCTGGCCCTTTGACCCTGGGCATGCCCCTTCCTCCCTGTACCTCAGTTTCCCCTTGTCTTACCGTGGCAGTGCACTGCAGTAGGAATATAACACCAGCCACACGCGTAAGTGTGAATTTTCTAGGAGCTTCCTTGTCGTAGCTTGCCAGCACTGCCCAGACCAGTTGGCTTAAATATCAGGATTGTACTGTCTCACCATTTTGGAGGCTGAAGTCCCAACATCAAGGTATGGGCAGGCCATACTGTTCCCGAAGCCTGCGGCGTCCTGGTGGCTTGCTGGCCATGCAGAGCTCCTCCTTTGCCTCCGTCTGTGTCCTCCTTTCTCCTCCTGTGGCTTCTGTGTCCGTGCCCCAAATCCCTTTACTCCTAAGGACTCCAGTCGTATGAGGTTGGGACTTGCCCCGATTCCGATTCGTTGTGGCCTCATCTTCATCAGATCTTCCAAAAGATCCCATTTACAAATGAGTTCACACCCTTGGGGCTGGGGATTGAGGACTCAGACTTGTCCTGGGCAGGGGGGGGGCATGGTTCAGGCCCCCTGCTGCTAACCTCGCATCCCTAACCCCTGGCAACCACTAATCTGGCTCCACCTCTATAATTAGGTTTTTTGCCTTAACTTTAATAACTTATACATCTTTTGACAATTAGTAATGTTAATGGCATCTTTCACTTCATCCATTGTCTCCAAGATATTAGCATTTCTTCACATCAATCCATCTTGCAAAATTTATTTCATGAGATCGCAAATGTTCTCTTTTTCCTGCCAAGCCTTCAAAACTCTGGCCTGTGTTTTACATTCCCAGCACATCTCAATGCAGACACCCCACCTCCACCCTGTCCCCAGATGAAGTGCCCCAAAGAGCCACCTGCAGCCAGCGGCTACCGTGTTGGACGGTGGCTAACGCCCTGCTAAAAATTCCACTTTTTAAGTTTATTAAGGAGTTTTCTTTGCAGCCAAGCATATCATTCAGGTTTGTCATTGAGCCTGGTCTTAGGAAAAGAAGAGAGACTTTTTATTTGTAGAACCAGCAGCTATATATTCTGTTCACCCCCTGCTAAGGTATTTTCAGGGTCTTGTTGTCCTGGATTGTGTTTTTCTGCTACATTTGTCACGTTCTAAGGGGTATTTGAAACACCTCCCACTCTATTTTCTGCTCAACTTCTCCTTGCCTTTTGAACAGTCTTGGCTGTTTATATTTAGCTGCGCTTGCCGTTTGTGTCTCCTTCAGTGACTAGTCCTTCATGCAGCCCAGTTTAACTGGGCACGTCTGCACCTGACATGCTCCTGGCAGTGGGGACACAGCTTGGGACAAGACTGAGAGCCCTGCCTGCGCGGGGCTGACTTGCTAATCGAAGACAGACACTCACCATGTAAACACATAAATAAAGGAGAAAATATCCGAGCATAAGGCACGCTATGCAGGGAATTAAAACAGGGTGATAAGATTGTCATCTGTGATGGTTAGAGAAGGAGGGAGCCGGTGCAAAGGTCTTGAGGCTGAAAGCCGCCTACTTGTTTGTACGACAACAAGGATGCTGGTGTGGTTGGAACCGAATAAGCTCATGGGGAGAGTGGGAGGTGAGGACAGAAAGGGAACAGGTGGCAGATCAGACGTGCTGGCCTTCCGAGCCATCATACCTTCTTCAGAATGTTTCTCCTTTCATTATCTATCCTCCCATTCAGCTAATATTTTAATGAGCAACGACTAAGTAACCCTCCTGCCGACCACCGGGAACTCACAGGCAGTGGGGGTAGGGGGGCGGTGAAGATAAAAAACGACCTATATAAGCTTGAGAAATGTATTTGTGTTTGCTAAGATTATAAAATAGAATGCAACGTTAGTGTGTGCCAGCCACTTTTCTAAATGCTTTTTTCCCTGTACTCACTCAGTTAATTTCCGTGATAAACTTATGAGGGCTGTCCCATTATTGTGCCCATTTGACAGATGAGGAAACTAAGGCACGGAGAAGGGAGCAGCCTTCTGGAAGCCGCACAGCCACCACAAGGCAAGCTTTTACTTCCTTTCTTCACCCAGACTCCTCTCTCTCCCCCCAGACTCCTCCACTCTACTGCCCCCAAGGAGTCCAGAGTCTCTAGGGGCGCCAGGCCCTCGGCAACCCCTGCTGCTGCTCTTGCTTCTGCCCTCAGCTCTCCTGGCCCTGCTGCTCACCGCTGCCTGGCACGGGTGCTGGCGGAGGATGAGGCCAAGGACGCCCTGCCCTGGGGAGCAGGTGAGTGGGCAGGGTGGGCGGGGTGGGGGGAGGGAGGCCCGGTCACACCCCCACCCACCCACCTCATGGCTGACCTTGTGGGGACCGCAGGTGCCCCCTGCCCCCAGGCCCCAGGATGAGCAGCCCCTGCAGCTTGTGGAGCGCTGACCTGGCCGGGACCCGGTCTCGGTGAGTCCTGCACACCTCTGGAGGCTTCGAAGGCCCAGCTGAGGACCCTGGAGTGTCTGGGGGGTGGGGATGGGGGGCAGAGGCACTGGAGCCCAGCGGGGGAGGGACTGGGTCAGCTCTGGGTGCAGAAAAAGAATTGGGGGGCAGACTAGAGGGAGAGACTGCAGGTCAAGCAGGAGGCTGGGTGAAGTCCAGCCAGGGCCATGGGACTGAGAGGAGGGGATGGGACAGAATCAGATGGGAGTGGGAAAGATGGGTTGGGGGCTGGCGGGCTTTGGGGATAGTCTGGCCTTTGCAGGCGCCTGATGGGCAATGGGGCTATTTCAAGATGGGACGCCTGGGGGAGGAGCCTGGATGAGAGAAAGACCTGAGCCCAGTAGGGACATGTGGGTGTGAGGTACCCAGGGGGCATCTGGGGAGACATTTGGATGCAGGATTCTAGAACCCAGCTGGGAGTTGGTCTCCTGCAGCAGGAATGGAAGGGCATTCCAGGCAGAAGGAACCGCATTTGCAAAGACCTGCAACTGTGAAAAAAGCTCAGCATGTTTCAGTAAGGCCTGGCGCAGGGCAGCAGCTGCAGAAGGGGATTAGAGCAGGAGTGGGAATTGCAGCAGGAAAATCAAGGCCTCTGGCACCAGGCAGGGGAGCAGTGCCTTCCCGTCCAGGACAGTGGGAGCTGTGGGAGGAAGGAACTGGGAACTGCTGTGGGAGCAGAAGGCATGTGGGATGTGAAGGAGGAAAGAGGTCCCCCAAGGGACCCAGAAGAATTGAATCACACATAGGAACACAGGCCTTGTGCTGCTGGGGCCTTCCACAGAGTAACTCAGTTGTCATAACAAGGCTGGTGAAGTTCTCATCCCCATTTCACAGAGGCTGAAACACAAGGCACAGAGAGGTAAATAGTTTGCCAAAAGCCACACAGCTCATGAGCTCACAGAGCCAAGATTTGATTCTGGTCCCATCTGGTCTCTTCTGCCTCAGTTTCCTTATCTGTTCAAATAGCCCCCTTTGTCATGAGGATTAAGTGAAAATGACACATGTGAGCCCTCAGGGCAATGCTCACTCTTCAAGGGAAACAGAACATGAGTCACACATGTGATTTTAAATTTTCTGATAGCCACATTTAAAGAAAAAAAGTAAAAAGAAACAGGTAGCACCACTTTAAATAATATATTTCATTGTGTTCAATTTATCCAAAATATTGTCATTTCAAATGTAATCAGTATTTTAAAAATCATTGAGATTTTTCACATTCTTTTTTCCACACTAAGTCTTCCAAATCCAGTGCGTGTTATAAACTCATAGCACAACTCAATTCAGATGCTGAATTTTCATTGGAAATACTTGATTCTGCATTTAGATTCCATGACACAGTGGTTAAAGTGGATTCACGTGCCTGAGTTGTTCCAAACGTACTTAAAAGCCTCCCAGGAACTGAATCGAGCATCGGTTTCTAAATGTTATTTTCATGTCAGCCGTTGTATCTGAGCAGTTTTTTGTATTAAAACTTCTTTTTTTTAAAAAAAGGCATTACTTCAAGAAGTCTCCATCCCACCCTGCCCACTCTGTCTCCCCACTCTCTTGATAACCACTTTAATTAGGTAAAATTTAAAATTCGCTTCTTCAGTCACATTGGCCGCATCTCAGAGGCTCAATAGCTGCCTGTGACTGGTGGCTGCCATGTTGGCCAGCGCAGATCTAGAACGTTCCGTTCCTGCAGAGCGTTTCTTGGACAGCGCAGCCCTGCCTATAGTGAGCACTCCCTGTGGACTGAGTCATTTGGGGAACTCACTGAGCCAACCCTGAGCTCCTGCTTTCCCCTCTCCCCTGTCTGTGAATACTCCAGTGTTCCCTGTGAAATAGATGCATAATCATCCCATTTTACAGAGGAGGACACTGAGGCTGAGGCCCAGAGAGAAAAGTCACCTGCTGAAGAGACAGAGCTGGGAAGTTGGGGAGATGCTGTTTCTCTCCTCAGCCCTCCTGCCCCTCTGGCACTCTGTCCAGGATGGAGACAACGTCAGCACCCAGTGCCAGCTCCAAGCCAGCCCTAGCCTGTCTCAGTACAGAGCCCACATCCCCATCAAAATGCATCTAAATCGTCCTCATCTACTGGCTCTGGACAGGCCTGTCTATGGAGGGTTGGCAGTTGGGATGAGGTGGTTTGGGTTTCAGAGCCTCGGTTTTTCATTTAAAGCAATGTTCCTTTCAACATGTGTCTCCTTATACTCCTCGCCTATGGGGGAGACGACATAGACCCAGAGGGCCACAGCACAGGATGAAGCAATCCAATGGAGGCAGCACAGGCATCGCCAGGGCCCCAGGAGGCCTCAGCCTAGGCTGGGCAAGGAGGTTCTCAGAGGACAGGTCCCTGGCGCTGGAGCAGTGGGGTTTCTTGAGGGGAAGAAGAGTATAGAGGGGTTGCAGGCAAAGGGAACAGCACGTGCAAGGCCTGCAAGAGGCTACAGGAGTTGGGGATGAGTGGCCTGTCGCGAAAGAGGTCGCAGTTGTGAGCAGAGAAGGGGAAGGACCAGATCTGAATGGAGAAACTGAGGGCCTGTTTGGGTGGCCTGGAAGGGGAGACACCAGACACTGGGATTGTGACAGGTCAGATTTTGGAAAGTGGGAGGGGAGGGACGGTGAGGGCATCCCGGGCCAGGGACAAAGCAAAGGCCTACAGTTCAGAAAGTGAGAAGCTCCTTTGCGCAATACCGCGGATCGGTGCAACCCAGAAACCGGGATCATGGCCGCTAGTCTAAATTGAGCGATGGAGGACGGGCCAGGTCGCCCCCTGTGGGTTAATATGCGCCGCAGCCGTTAGTCATCTGGGGCAATGGTTCTTTTCCTCACGAATATGGCAGTCCCTCAAAACTATGGCCGCCCAGGCAGACCCACCCGGGCCAACAGAGGCCCCTCCTCACCTCACGTGACCTCCCGCCCCGCACAGCCATGGCCGCCGCAGAACGATAACCGGATTGGACAGTCAAGAGGCGTTCCGCCCCCTAGCGGTCACCGTGGACCTCACTGCGCATGCGTCTAATGCTTTGGCCAATGAAAAGACGGAAAGCTGCCCGCTCAGGCCGTGTCGCGTCACTTCCACCGCCCCTGTTTCAAGGGATAAGAAACCCTGCGCCAACCGTTCCTTCTTTCCCAGGCAGCTGCCGAAGATGGCGGAGGGTCAGGTGCGGCCTCCGCGCGTTTCGGGGCGGCGTGGGGCTGGGTGCGTTCCCAGTTGGGATGGGTTTGGAGATCCTAATTCCTTGTACGTGGATTATGGAGTTTAAGTTCAATAAATTAGCATACCACCTGGGGGATATTTGGGGCTGCCTTTAGGCCTCGGATTAGTTAGATTCTGGCTTTTTGTCCCAACCCGGGGGGTAATAGTGGGAGCTTCCAGGAGAGGAGATTTTACAACAAGGTCTCGTTTACTTCTATGTCTCCTATTGGGGGCCTTAAGGTCAGGCTCTGGCGAGTTGGTTCCTTTATATATTCCCAGCGAAGCACGCAGAAGGCCATTCGGCAGCTTCGGGGTAATGAGAAGCTGAGGGTTGGTTCAAATGTAGCCCAGTCGCCCTGGAAACAGTAAGAGCCTGTCGGGACCCGGCTTTGTCCTTCCATGTCTAAATGTGCGGGAGTTTCCCACCTTGCCGAAGGCATTGGCTCTTTCATGTTAATGTAGTTCCGGTCGAGGTCCTCTTGTGACCCCGGTATTTTGAGTAGAAAGCCCCTCCTGGAGTGGGGCGAGAGGGTTGCCTCTGGGGCATTCAGAAATTGGATTATTCTGTCGCTTATGGGGGCCAGTTTTCCTTGAAGGCTTGTTACTCTTGAAGCAAAGGGACCCCCAAGAGGGCATGAGAACATAGCATCTAACTTGGACTTTAAGCTCCTTGCCCCTTGGTATAAAGATATATCTATATAAGAAAGGACAGTTTTGGAAATAGTTGTCATACGTAATTTTTTGTAATGAGTCTACTTTTTGGGGAAAGGAAAACAGAGTTTTGGAGCTAGGCAGACCCAGGCTCCTCAGTGGATTTAGGTTCTGTTTTATGTAGGTGCAATTACTTCTCCCAATATTCCTGAGGGAGATACTGTTGTCCTCATTTTACAGGTGAGGAAATTGGAGCATGGACAGTTGGAGATTTTTGGCCAAAGTCCCGTTGTCAGGAAGTCTGGCTTTAGACTCTGTGCTCTGCTGCACTGCCTTCCAACAATCACAAAGTACATCATAAGAATTCAATAAGAGTGGGGATTTCTACCCTTGTCAAGGGAAGCTGAAGCTCAGCTGTCAAGCCATTGGCCCAGGGAGGCAGAACTAGCGTGGTCCAAGGTCAGGGGAAGATTAGTTACATGGGATCCAGCTCACTGAGTGAAATACTAAGTCAGTCTTTTACTTTTTTTTTTTGGCCACAGTTTCTTCGTCTGTACCCTTGGGCTCGTATCTTAAAGCTGACCAAGTTTCCTTTTGGGGATAAGGTGGAGCAGACGAAAGGGAGTAGCTTGTTGGGGTGGGGAGAGCAGACTCCTGAGTCCTCACAGTATTTCTTCTTTCCCCAGGTCCTGGTGCTCGATGGCAGAGGCCATCTCCTGGGTCGCCTGGCGGCCATTGTGGCCAAGCAGGTACTGCTGGGTAAGTGCTGCCACCGACTCCTGTCACCGCCCCCAACTGAAGGTCAGTGATGAGCAACAATCACCATCTTTCGTTTGAGTCTCACGACCGTGAGATCAACCCCATGCACCGCTCTGAGACCTCCCAGACGGCAGCCTCCCCCGAGTGACAGGGTTCCTGCTCCAAGGTGGTTTACTGACAGGCTAACTTGCATTGAACATAAAGCTAGCTCTGCCGAATGCTGCTCTTGGCTTTGTTCTCCACATGCGCTGTGGTCAGTTGCACACTGGGAAGAGGTCCATCTGTCCTCAGCAGCAACTGGATTCCGTGGGCTCGGATAGTAGGTTAGTTGTAACTGCTCCTAACCCTATTTCTCCTTGATTTTCTTCCTCATCAGGCCGGAAGGTCGTGGTTGTGCGCTGTGAGGGCATCAATATTTCTGGCAACTTCTACAGAAATAAGTGTAAGTCAGGGCAGCATAAGAGGGGCTGGAGAAGACTGACTTCACCAGGCCTCGGGTTCTGCAGGGCAGTGCTGGTGGTGATAGGGTGGGAGTCTGGGCTTTTATGTTGATGGGAGATTGACCTGGGACAGGTGGGTCTGCTCAGACCAGGCCTCAGGCATGCTCTCCTCTCCCCAGTGAAGTACCTGGCCTTCCTCCGCAAGCGCATGAACACCAACCCCTCCCGTGGCCCCTATCACTTCCGGGCCCCCAGCCGCATCTTTTGGCGGACCGTGCGAGGTGAGCTGGGCCCAGGTCACCAGGGTTGGGTGTGTGGCCAATGATGAGGACTTTTCCCACTCTTGTTCGAGTTTCCAGACCATGAGATGACTCCACATGCACTACCATCTGAGGCTGCTCTTGTGCCCATCCTCCCCTGGGTGAGGGTGCTGGGACTGGGGAGGGCTGTTTTCAGACAGCAGCGCTGAGCAGCCCCTGCCTCTGCCCACAGGCATGCTGCCTCACAAGACCAAGCGGGGCCAGGCTGCCCTGGACCGCCTCAAGGTGTTCGATGGAATCCCACCTCCATATGACAAGGTGAGCCCAGCAGCTTCTAGGCCACCCCTCGTACTGCCCCAGGTGTCTGTGATGTTCCACAATTACCTACATTGTTTGATACCCATGAGAACAGTCCTGGCTGAGACGCCACCCCCAGCCCCTTGCCTCTGTCCTCCCTCACCACAGGTCTCTAAGCTCCTCTCCTTCTCTAACAGAAAAAGCGGATGGTGGTTCCTGCTGCCCTCAAGGTTGTGCGTCTGAAGCCCACCCGGAAGGTGAGCACCTTCCCCACGTTAGGTTTGAGTCCTCCAGCTCCTTGGGGCTCCCAGGGCTCGGGGTCCCTGGGACTGGCAGATGATGGCTTTTTCTCACGATGGTCTGCGGATGCCCCTGTGGGCCCTGCCGATAACGCCAGTGGCTCAGCTGATGCCAGGAGCGCAGGGGGGTGGGTGTCCTCACTTGGACTGAATGAAACAGTAAGTTCCTGGGGTCCAGCAGCACAGGCAGGAGCTGCATGCTTCTGGGCTCTGGGGCACTTGGAGTTCCTTACACCTTCGCTTCCCTGCTCCCCTCCGCCCCCCAGTTTGCCTACTTGGGGCGCCTGGCTCATGAGGTTGGCTGGAAGTACCAGGCAGTGACAGCCACCCTGGAGGAGAAGAGGAAGGAGAAGGCCAAGATCCATTACCGGAAGAAGAAGCAGCTCATGGTGAGGGTCGAGTTGGGGGGGGGCCATGTTCCTGGGTGGGCGCGGCAGGTGGCCACCCGCTGTAGCGTTCATCCCCCTTGATGGGCTCTGCCCACACTGCCTCAGGCTCAACTGGTGCCAGACCTAGGATAGGGGTGGCACTGGGTCCATGGGCTCAGATTGGTCCCAGGCAGCAGCAGCTGACCACCTTTGGTCCTCTTTCACCCCCAGAGGCTACGGAAACAGGCCGAGAAGAATGTGGAGAAGAAAATTGGCAAATACACAGAGGTCCTCAAGACCCATGGACTCCTGGTCTGAGCCCAATAAAGACATTATTCCTCACGCTTGGCCTGGCCTGCCCTTCCTCCTCCATCGCCGCCCCAGGGTGTGGGGGGGGTGGTCCTCAGGCAGCAGCCCCAGAGCTACAGGCAGCCTGGGGCTGAGAGAAGGCTAGGGAGCGGAAAGGGCCCTACTGGGTTTGGAGTTCATAGGAGGTCAACAGCTAAGAGCTGACACAGCTGGTCTCTGGCCTACCTGTTCACATGAGAATTTTACAGAAACGAACAGTGGGAACAGCCAGTTACCTGGGTTTCAATGTTTTGGGGAAAGAAAGCTGGGAGATTGTAATAGGGGACCCCTAAATTGTGAATGGGGTCTTTGTTCAGAGTATTCCGTGTGGTTTCATAATATGCAACTCTTCCCCTATTAAACTGTTAGAAATCACATGTGTGTATGGGGTGTTCTGAGGTTCCTTAGCGCGGGTATTTATAGATGCGTAGACTGGGAAGGCTGTGCCCCTGGGCTTCCAGGTACTGCCCTTGCTCCTTCCCTGTATACTGTGATCAGAGATGAATAAATTATTTTTAAAGAAAATTGGCGTCTTTGCAGTATGTGTCTGCTCTGCAGACAGCCCCAAGATGGACAATGACACGGAAAAAGTGGTTTGAATAAACCATTGCTGTTAATTCTGGCTGTCTTTGCAGAAATCAGTTTCTAGTTTGCCTTCCCTGCAGACCTTGGAAAGTCACTCATGTGAAAGGTTTTCTTGATTTACATGCAGGTACATGCCTGTGTGTTGCTATATGTGTAGTCAATGGCCTTTGCTTCTGGAGCTAAAACAACACATTTCTCAGCAAGTATGGAATGGGGCAGTCTAACCACCACCACCCCCATTTGCCGTGCACCTGGGTTATTGCGGTCTTGTGCTGTGCAGAGGAGTGATGGCAGCACGCACACATTTTGTGTAAGGAAACATGCTAAAACTCGAACGTGATGGTTGAGCATGAGAAAATAGTTACGAAATTAGCCTCTAGGCATACTCACTCCAAGGTGAATTCTTGAGAGGTAAAATAGGGGATGTTCAGCTGGTGAGTCCCTCAGGGTCGCTCAGCAGAGCCTGCCTGGCTCCAGCCCTATTTCCCTTTTAGGTTTCGGTGGAGCCACCCAAAGGTGACAAGTAGGATTCCATCCCAAGAAGTCTAGCTTGAACATGATAAAAGCAGAAGGAGAGCAAAATTTATGTTACACGTCAGCTTGACGTGCAATTCTCGGTCAAATACATCTCAGCACAGTCTCCTGAGCATACAGATAACACACCAGGCCATTCTATTGTTAAATTTTTCAAAATAAAGTCCTGCAAGGTGCCATGTGGGTGGGGTCCCTACTAGAAGCCAGACCCTCCTTGGGAACCCCTTGGTAGGGGAGCTGCCTCCAGTTAGCACTGGGCACGTAAAGGATTAAATCCTTAACTTGATTAAACTGCATGGCACAACAGTACATTATAATCCCACAAAAGCATGACCTGTTAAATTTCGATCAACTGGGCTTTAGAGAAATGACAAATGTTTACTCTTCAAAAGACACGACTAAGAAAACAGAAAAGCCACGGACTGGGAATAAGTACTTATAATCACTTTAAAAGACAATGACCCACATTTCATTGTCCTCAACAAGTAGGCAACCCAATTCAAAACGGGGCAAAAAAAAAAAAAGTTCTGGAAATGATCATGGTGATGAATGCACAACTGTGTGATGGTGTTGTGAGCCACTGATTGTGTACTATGTATGAACTGTACTTGTGTGAAAATTTCCAAATAAAAATGTATATTTTTTAAATGGGGCAAGAGATTTGTATAAGCATTTCACCAAAAAAGGTAGGCAACTGGCCAATGAGCCCATGAAAAGATGCTGCACGTTATTCACTATCAGAATGCAAATTACATCTCTGCATTTATCCTTCATTCCTTTAAACAAAAACCTGGCAGCGGATCCATGAGCCAACGGCAGGCACATTTGAAGAGCGCCTGTGCCAGCCTGCCCACCTGCCGGCCACCTCTGACAGCCGTGCCCGCCCAGGTGGCCCTGCCAATTTCGCCTTAGCTTCACCCACACGGATATTGAGATCCGTGTTGAGATCAGGGACAACGGGCGAAAATTAGAGTCTTGTTTTAACTGGCATTTCTGTGCTCACAGGGAGAGTAGCCCCCCTTGCATTTCTGCTGTGAAATGCTGCAAATACATCTGTGCAGCCTGCAGAGGCGGGACGCTATCTCCTCCCCTTGGGTGCTCATAGAGTTTGCTTGAATTCATTATTAGACACCAAGGATGATTACCACGCAGATCAATAAATCAACGTAGAGGGTTGTAACTGAAATTAAAATAAATGAAATTGAGTCGAGCTGGAAAAAAAATCAGTATTGCATGAAGGAAAGGGGAAAAAAAAGAGAGGGAGAGAGAGAGGTGGAGGGAGGTTTGCTTACAATTCAGAATGTATCTCCTATTGTGGGTTGTGGTTGAGAGCTCTGCACCTGAATGTCTCCAGATGGGACTCCCACCTTTTCAGGATGAAGCAATGTTTCTTTGTTTTGCTTTTCCCTTATCATCATAATCATGCAAATTGCTCTGAGCAATTTGCAAAATACTGAGCATTAAACCAACAAGCAAAAAACAGAAAGGATGTTATACCTGATTTCCATTCCCCAGAGCTGCAAACCACTGTACCCTGCCATGAATTTCCTTCCATACTTCTCTGTGTAACTTTTGTACCTGATCATTAGATACGTGGATAAAACTGAGTCCTGCTTTAAAACAAAACAAAGCAAAAAACAATACCATAAATCTTTTTCTTCGAAGTCACTCAGAAACGTTAGAAGTTACTTCTTTTTATCTCCCCCTCCACCCATTACCAAATTATAAAAGGGAAGACACAGAAGTTTTTAAAAGTGGAAAATGAAACTCTATAATGCTACCTCCAGAGGGACTGAAGCAATTAAAATGTAAAATTATTCAAAGTTTGCAGAGCTAATAAGTATAAAAGACATTAAAATAATTTAACTTTCAAAAATGGTTTTTGCAAGTGTGTAGCACTTATAATTCTGAGATTTTTCTCATTTAAAAGAGCGCTAAAGGTAGATTTTAAAAGCCCTGAACTTGGATATTTAGAAAGTTGCAGAAATTTGATCAAAACTGACTGGCTTTAAATGGAAGGCAGATTTTAAAAAAGCACTTAAAACTTTGGAGACATATATATAAAGCCTTCTCTGTTTCTAACAGCACTGTCCTACAGAACTTTCTACACTGACAAAACTGTTCTATATTTGTGCTGTCCAGTATGCAAGCTTCTAGCCTTACGTGGCGATTAAGCAAAGTGAAATAGGAATAGAGCAACCAAGGAGCTGAATTTTTAATTTTATTTCATTTAAATTTAAATAACCATATGCAGCAAGTGTAAGATTGGAAGATGTGGGTCTATAACATCTAAAAAGATACAGTCCACAATTATATTACGCAATTAGCTTTTTAAAAAATGAAAGAAATCATAGGTTGCCAGTAAATATTTTCAAATAAACTGGTCATGGTAAGCCCTTTGTTCTGCAATTTGATTTGTTCACATACAAAATCAAATGGACATGCTGGAGACCCAGGTTCGATTCCCGGTGCCTGCCCATACCCCCACCACCACCAAAAAAAAAATCAAACGGAAACTGCATATATCTGGAAAGATACATCGAAAGCAGATAATGGTAGCTGCTTTTGGAGAGAGAAACTGGGTGTCTTAGGGAGAAGAGTGGGAGAGAGATTTCTCTTGCCTCATTTAACTTTGCACACCCTTTGAATTTTATACCATGGGCAAATTAAATTAGAAATGAAAAAAAAAAAAA
>PVIY010055624.1:0-13651 GCA_004026745.1 Myrmecophaga tridactyla | reverse complement strand
ATAATCTTTTTTTCTCTATTATCGTTTTGTTTCTTTTTCTGATGTCTTTTTATTTCTTTTTCTAAATCGATGCAAATGTTCTAAGAAATGATGAATATGCAACTATGTGATAATATTAAGAATTACTGATTGTATATGTAGAATGGAATGATATATTAATGTTCTTTTGTTAAGTTTTTTAATTAATAAAAAAGTTTATAAAAAAATTATTCTAGTGCACTGAACCTTTGTTGAGTCTTATATAATGTTCTAGGTATTCTTTAGGATTTGAAGGAATGGCTTTTGTTGGGGGTTGGCAAGTTATGATAAGTAGCAATGCCTAACTGAAGCTTGCATAAGAGTGACCTCCAGTGTAGCCTCTTGACTCTATTTGAACTTTTCAGCCACTGATACCTTAGGTTTCAACACTAGTTTTCCACCTTTTGGTCAGAATTGCAAGGTTAATCCCATGGTGCCAGAGCCATATTCATTACAGGGAGTCATCTCCCATGCCACCAGAAAGACTTTCATCTCTGGATTTCATGTTGCACATATGGGGGGGGGATGGTTTCACTTGCAGAGTTGGGCTTAGAGAGAGGAAGGCCACATCTGAGCAACAAACGAGGTCCTCTGGAAGTAACTCTTAGGCATACCTATAGGTAAGCTAAGCTTCTCCATAAGCTTCACAAAAGCAAGCCTCAAGATCAAGGATTTGGCCTATTGATTTGGGTGCCTCTAATGTTTGACACAGTATTAGAGGTTTCCCTGGTGGTAAAGTTTAATAGCTCTTTATTTTCTCTCCCATCCCTCATGGGACTTTGTCAATAGTTTTTTTTTATTTGCTTAATATGCTATGGGGTATATCCAGGCATTACATTATGCTAAGCATGATTAGAGGCTCTCATTCTTATTTTGAGCTCCCTGTGTTTGATTGTTTAAATGATCTATCCAGACAGGCTGAGTTAGATTATGTGCTACAGAAAATTTAGGTTATGTTTGAAATAAACTTTTCTTTCTTTTGTCCCAGAGAGTAGGCGAAGTTCTAAAATAAAGATAGTGTCTTCCTTACCCCTGTATCCTGTATTACCTTAATCCTGGCTTGGTTGGCTTCATTCTTAGAGTAACAATTAGGAAAGCACTTTTAATTCTTACCAAAACCTATATCTCTTGTCTAAATATGAGGGAGGGAAGGAATTCTTCAAAGTGTCTGAACAGAAATGCTCAAAACTTTCAAGGTTATTGTAATGGTTAAGTTCATGGGTCAACTTAATGAGATTATGGTGACCAGTTATTTGGTTGAATAAGCCCTGGCTTGGTAGAAACTGCATTTAAATCATTGGTTATGTGATTGCATCTATTGCTGATCACATAAGGAAATTGCCTTAAATAATGAGAAAAGTCTCATCTACTCAATTGAATGCCTTGAAAGAAAACTAATGATTTCAGCAGTCAGGAGAAAGAATTTCCATCTCTACATATATATTTACATACAGTACACTAATATTAATGCAGTCATGAAAAATGAAAGAATGAGAAGTGAAAAGTGTCACAGAAGAGACTAAGGTGACATGAAAATTTATGTAATGTTGGATTCTGGAAGAGAAAAAGGAGATTAGTTGGAAAATAATGAAGTACAAATAAAATCTGTATTGGTCAGGGTTCTCCAGGAAACAGAACTTTCAGAAGATTTAGACACATAATGTAAATATTATGAGATTTATTATAGGAACTGACTCACACAACTGTGGAGATGGACAAGTCTGAATTCTTTAGAGCAAGTTAAAAGCTAGGAATTCTGAAGAATATTTCCAGTGAATTCCCCAGGAGAAGCTAGTTGGCTGAAGTTGAGGTAGAAATTTTTCCTTCTAACTGCTGAAATAATCAGCTTTCCCTTTTAGAGGTTTACCTGACTGGATGAGATTTCTCTCATTGTTGAAGGTAATCTCCTTAGTTGATTTATAGATGTAATCAGACATAGACGAAATCAGCTGACTGATTTAAATCCATGAAGTATCTTTATAACAACAATCTTAGTTTTAAGTAAGGTATCATGTTAAAGTAGGATGTCATCCATAGCAGAAACTGGGTGAAGGGTATATGAGAACTATCTGTAATATACAAATAGTTTTGTAATACACAAAAATAAACAAAATTATTTACTTTCAACAATTTTGAAAGTAAAATTATTCTAAAATGTGAAAGAACAATTTATAAAAATGGTCCCAGAACTGGAAATATCTCCATTTTCATTGACTTTAGAGCCAGAAAGAATATTAAGATTATACCATATTGCCTCACTAGTTTCAGCATGACCCTTTAAGCACATTCAAACCCAGTTTATAATCTTGTAGATTCAATGACTCTAATTTTATACAGAGATAAAAATAAGAAATGGATACAAATTCTTTCGGGTACCTTTATTATAGGATTGAGTTCACCAAAGGATCAAAATCAAATACGTAATTGTGACTATGTTAGCATATTGAGCTGTTATGTTTATTGCTAATAATTATTGTCTTGCTTACATTGTCTATGGATGCTTGGAATCAATAGGAACAAATGAATCATTAGTAGGTTTGAAGGAATTTTTCACATTGAAAAAGGTTGAAATCTCCTCATACTTTGCTTTTTTATGACTTACTAAATGTAATTGATTTCATGTGCTACTTATCAATTAGTGAGAAATCATTCCTAACGTCAAAAGTTAAAATTCTTTGAAACGATCTACTCTACTGTGTGAATTCTAAAAAACGTTAATTTATCCAAAAGCAGAGATTTCAAGTACAGAGTAAAAATGTAGTTTAAAAAAACAGCCATGTCTCATGAAATGCACTAAATTCATTTTGTGAAGAATTATATTATGGGTAATAAACTATAATCATTAGTCATTCAAATACATGGAAAATTGGATCCAAAGATTAATTAGTTAAACAAATATGTATTGAAGAATTAGTATAAACTGGGACATAATGTAGATATTGGGGATGAAGTTGCTAGTAAAGCAGAGAGAGCCACTTGTGGAAGATACATTAGCATTAAGGGAGATTAACAGGTGAACAAGTAGGAAATAATTAGAGTTGAGAAGTGATCGGGACTGTGAAAAATAAATCAGTGAGAGGACAATGTCCATTGGAGGTTGGGATGACTATGACATGATTACACTTTAGAAGATATCTTCAGGGAGCTAGGATATATTCCAAGCAGAGAGAAAAGCAAGGAAAAGTCCCTGGGGGAGGAGCAAGTTCAGATGGGTTGAGGAATAACAAATCAGTATGAAATGAAGTGCCCTGAATGAGCAGAACCCCAAATTTGAGTTCTCCTTCAGGCATCCTCATTACATTTTCCATATATATGTTTTCCTTCTTATAGACAACAGACTTTTGAAAAAGCAAGAATACCACTTTAGTGACCTAAATGCAGTGTGACCTCAAAAATGTGAGCCATTGCATGAAGAAGACAGGAAAGACATTAATCTATGTCACTGTGGACCCTACAAACATTAAGCCTAGGGAGAATTTGGACTTCTCAACAACTTTCTTGAAAGCATTCTTGACCTCCTTGTTCCTCAGGCTGTAGACTAGAGGGTTCAGCATGGGGATGACAATAGCATAGAACATGGAGGCTATTTTGTCTGTGTCCATGGAATGACTGGAGCTGGGCTGTACATACATGAAAATGACTGTCCCATAGAAGATGGAGACTGCAGTGAGGTGGGAAGCACATGTGGATAAAGCCTTCTGGTATCCCTTAGCCGAGTGCATCTTCAGGACGGTGATAAATATGAACAGGTAGGAAATTGAGATAACCAGAAGAGCAAAAAACACATTGAAGCTCACTACAAAAACAACCGCCAGATCACTCACATGTCTATCAGAGCAAGAGAGAACCATGACTGCTGGAATATCACAGAAAAAGTGATGGATCACATTGGATCTACAGAAAGAGAGGTGGAATGTGTCTCCAGTGTGGATGGAGGCATTCAGGAAACCACAGACATAGGAACCCACGGCCAACTGGACACACACACTTGTGGTCATGGTGGTGGTGTAATGTAGGGGTTTACACACTGCTGCATGGCGGTCATAGGCCATTGAGGCCAACAGGTAACTTTCCACAGTGGCAAATGCTACAAAAAAGAACATCTGAGCAGCACATGCATTGTAGGAGATGACCTTATCTCCTGTGAGGAACCCAGCCATCACCTTGGGAGTGACAGCTGAGGAGTAACCAAAGTCCACCAGAGAGAGGTTACAGAGGAAAAAGTACATGGGAGTGTGGAGTCGGGAGTCCAAGAGAATCAATACAATCATCCCCAGGTTCCCACATACACTGATGAGGTAAATGAGGGTGAACACTGCAAACAGGGGGCCCTGCAGTTCTGGGGCATTGGTTAGTCCCAGCAGGATGAACTCAGCCACTTCTGTGCTGTTCTCCATGGAAGGTATTTGAGAATCAGAAGCTGCCCTGTAGTCATGAGAAATAAAGGAACAGAATATTAAACAGAAAAGAGACTACAGTGAAATGAATAAATATAACTACTTTGTGAATTATTGCATCATAGCAATAATTTATACTTCAAAATTCCCTGTATTTAAAGTGTGTGATTGACAGCAAAATTTACAGCATGATTTATGCAATAGTGCTGAAAAGGAAATCCATAGCCCTAGATGCCTAAAATTAAAAAAGAAGAAAGCACTATAATCTACAACCTAACTGTACATCTGGAGGTACTAGAAAAAGAACAGCAAAGTAATCTCAAAGTGAGCACAGGGAAGAAATAATTAGATTAGAGCAGAAATAAATAAACTGACATTTAAAAAACAATCAAGATAATTACCAAAATCAAAAGTTAGTTCTTTGAGATGACAGATAAATTGACAAACTTTTAGCTAGACTGGTAAAGGAAAAAATGAGACAATATGAAAATAAATAAAATTGGGAATGAGCAAAGGGTCATTACTACCAACCCAACAGAAATTTGGGAAAAAAAAGGATGATAGATGGATCCTATGGACAACGGCATGCCAACAAATTAGAAAAGTTAGATGAGATGGACAAATTCCTAGGAATGCACAAACAATCTACACTGACTCTAGAATAAATAGAAGACTCAACAGATTAATTAGAAGTCAAAAGATGGAATCAGTCATCTAAAACCTTACCAAAAGAAAAGTCTAGGACCAAATGGCTTCACAGGTGAACTCCATCAGTCCTTCCAAGAAGAATTCATACCAATCCTGCTTAAAGTCTTCAAAAAAAGTTGAAGAGGTGGGAACACTACCTAACTCATTCTATGAAGCCAATATCATCATAATACCAAAGCCAGATGAAAATGTTACAAGAAAAGAAAATTACAGCCCAAATTTCTCTAATGAATACAGATGCAAAAATCTTCAACAAAATACACACAAATTAAATTCAACAGCACAGTAAAAGAATTATACAACATGATCAAGTGGGTTTTATTCTAGGAATGCAAGAGCAGTTCAATAGGAGAAAATCAATTAATGTAATACATCTCACTAACAAATTGAAGGGGAAAACCCGCATGACTATGTTTATTAGTGCAAAAAGTCCATAAGAGAACATCCAGCATCCTTTCTTGATAAAAATTCTTAGATAAATAGGAAAAGAAGGAAACTTCCTCAACATGATAAAGGGCATATATGAAAAACTCACAGCTAGCATAGTGGATCTCAATGGTCAAAGACTGAAAGCTTTCCCTCCAAGACCTGGAACAAGACAAGGATGCCCGCTGTCACCACGGTTAATAAACATTATTCTGGGAATTCTAGCCAGAGCAATAAATCAAGGAAAAGAAATAAAAGGCATCCAAACTGGAAAGGAAGAATGAAAACTTTCCCTATCATGAGATGATGCTATATATAGAAAGACTTTAAAATTTTAAAACAAAGCTACTAGAACTAGTAAATGAATTTAGCAAAATGGTGTGGTACAAGAGCTATAAACCTATAATGAGCAAGCTGAGGAGAATATTAAAAAATTTATTTCCGGGCGGCTGCCATGGCTCAGCAGGCAGAGCTCCGACCTGCCATGCTGGAGGTCTGGAGTTCGATCCCTGGTGCCTCCTGCCCATATGCAAATTAAAAAAAAATTTATTTCCAATAGCAACTAAAAGAATCAAACATATAGAAATAAATTTAACCAAGGATGTAAAGAATTTGTTCCCAGAAACTACAAAACAGTGCTAAAAGAAATCAAAGAGGACCTAAATAATTGGAAGGATATCCTGTGTTAATGGATTGGAAACCAAATATTAGATGTCAATCCTACTCAAAGTGATTTACAGTTTCAATGCAATCCGAATCAAAATTCCAACAACCTACTTTGCAGAAATTGAAAAGCCATTTATCAAATGTGAAAGGCAATGGCCCCCAATAGCAAAGTCATCTTGAGAAGAAGAACAAAACTTGAGAACTCACACTTACTTACTTTAAAGCATACTACAGATCTGCAGTGTTTCAGTATGGTATTATCATAAAGACAGACATATTGACCAATGGAATCAAATCGGGAGTTCAGATATAGAACCTCACACCTATGGCCAATTGATTTTTGACAAGGCTATCAAGTGCACTTAATGGGTAAGAACAGTCTTTTCAACAAATGGTGCTGGGAGATTTGGATATCCATAAAAAAAGAATGAGAGGTCTCCTATTTCACATAATATACAAAAATTAAATAAAAATGTATCAAAGACTAAATTACAAGAGCCAAGTCATAGAACTCGTAGAAGAGAATATGGAGAGGCATCTTCAGGATGTTGTGATAGACAATGGTTTCTTAGATTTTACTCTGAAAGAACAAGCAAAGAAAGAAAAATAAATAAATATTAGGAACCTCTTCAAAATTAAAAACTTTCGTGCATTAAAGATCTTTGTTGCAAAAGTGAAAAGGCAAACTCTCAATGGGAGAAAATATTTGTGAATCACATATCTGATAAGGGTTTAATGTCCTGAGTATATAAAGAAACACTTCAACTCAACAATAAAAAGACAAACAACCCATTTAAAAGTGGGACTTGAGTAGGTAGTCCTCCAAAGAGGATATACAAATGGCTGGAAAGCACATGAAAAGATGCTCAACATCACTTGCTACTGAATATTATTACCCTAGCTGTTAGGAAAATGCAAATCAAAACCACATTGGGATTATTTCACATCCACTAGAATGGCTACTATTTAAAACAAAACACAAAACTACAAGTATAAGAGGAGATGTGGAGAAATACGAACACTCATTCATTGCTGGTGGGAATGTAAAATGGTGCAGCCACTATGGAAGACAATTTTGCAGCTCCTCAGAAATCTAAGTACAACTTGCCATATGATCTGGCAATCCTGCTATTAGCCATATACCCAGAAGAACTGAAAGCAGAGACTCAGACAGATATTTGCACACCAATGTTCCTAGTGGCATTGTTCACAATTGCCAAAAGATGGAAACAACCCAAGTGTCCATCAACTGAGGAATGGATAAACAAAATATGGTAAATATATACCATGGAATATTTTTCAGCTGCAAGAAGGAATCAGGTCCTGATTCATGTGACAGCAAGGTGAACCTTGAGGATGTAATGTTGAGTAAAATTAGCCAGACACAAAAGGGCCAGTATCGTATGATCTCGCAGATCTGAACTAATTATAATTAGCAAACTCATAGTGTTTGAATCCCAAATACAGGTTACCAGGGGATAGATTAAACATGAAGTATGTTGAGCTGATGCTTAGTATGTACAGAATTTCTATTTGGGTTTTTTGTAAAGTTTGAAAAAGGATGGTGGTTATGGTAGCACATTATTGTGATTGTAACTAACAGCACAGAAAGATGAATGTGAAAGTGGTTGAAAGCGGAAGTGTTGGATTGTGTACATTACTAGAATGAAACTTAGTACATAAAATGTGGGACTGTATAACACAGTGAACCCTGTTGTGGATGATGAGCTGGGATTAATTGTACAAGTATAAGAATGTTCTTTCATCAATTATAAAAAATGCACAATACTAGTTCAAGGTATCATAATAGGATGGTTTATGGGAAAAATACACCTAATGGAAACTATGAAATACAGTTATAGTACTATTTTAATATTCTTTTAGTTGTAACAAGTACCACACTAATATAAAGTGTCAATAATAGGAGTATTTATGGAAACACTGTAGTTTTTACATGACTTTTATGCAAGCCTACAATTTCTTTAATTTTAAAAAAAACCTTTATGCTAAGTGAAAGAAACGAGACCACAACACACTATATATTGTATGATTCAGTTTATATAAAATGTAAATATAAATAAATCTATAAAGATAGAATTAGATTAGTGTAGAGGCAGGAGAGGATAGAGGGATCGAGTGGTGACTGCTGAGAGGTAAGGTTTTTTCTGAGTAATGAAAAACATTCTAAAACTGATTGTCATGATGAATGTACAGTTCTATGAATAAACTAAAAGCCATTCATTGTATGCTTTGAATGGGACATATGGTATATGAATATATCTCAGTAAAACTGTTTTTAGAAAAATAAAAAAGAACATATTTATGAATTGTCTTTGCAATGTAGATCTGGTCTGGAGGTGAACACCATGTTTAAAAAAAATTTAATATGTTTTTGTACAAGCACAGTGCTTTAATTTTTTTATTTTTAATTTGAAACTTTGGTAGGGCATCCATCCTATTCTAACCACTCTTTTCTAATCCTTTTGCAATTTTATTTTATAGCCTATAAAGTCTTTGCTTGCTAACTTAAGACACACCACTCTCAGTACATGTTCTATTCTACAGTCAATGATGAATGAATATGCACACACACACACACACACACACATAGATAGATATAAATACCATTTCATTTAATTGTCGCAATAACCTTAAAAGGTAGGTATCATTATTATTCCCACTTTACCATTAAGGGTATTGAAGGGTCAAGAGGTTACATGATGACCCATAATTACATAATTAGCATGAGGGAGTTTCAAGATTCAAGAAGCAAACTCAGTTCTGAACAAATTAAAGACATGCTTATAGCCACTTCACTGTCAGTGTCTGAAGATGAACTAATTATTTTAAAAGTGACATTATGGGGAAAAGTTTAAAATGGAGTACTAATCTTGCTAATTCAATTAGGACACAGGTAATTTATAGATATGTCATCTCCTTTTTCTGTTTTTTGTTTTTGTATTTTCTAACCTTGACTGAGAAGCCCACGAACAGTGAACAGGATGAAATTACAATTTACTTATTGAGCACATCATCTATTCTATTTATTTTACTTCTTTTTTAGGAAAGTGGCAAGATGCTTCATAAATATCACTAAATTCCTTACAGACAGAGGTTTTGAAATTTATTCGCCAGTCTCACCTCATTGTTTTTGAAAAATGTTCAAATACCCTATTCTGGGCTGAAATCATTCATGGTAGCTGCCCATTGCTTTTGTATGAAATACACTTTTCATTAAAGTATAAATGGACAATAAAACTTACCTTGGTCCATGATAAAAAAGGAAGCTCAATTCCCAATGGTGAGTCTGAAATGAAAAATTCAGCCATGGAATAAGACTTAAATGAGTTCTCAGTCAAGTGCTGTTCAAAAGTTTCCAAGGTTTCTAAGGCAGGGAAAGATGGAGGAAAGAATATTTACTTGGATCCAGGAACCTGAGTTCAAGTCCTGCACCTGCCATACATTTTCTGTGTGCTTTTAGGAATAATATACTTCCTCCTTGATTGTAAAGTAATCATAATAAAATTACTTACATAATTCACAGGACAAGAGAGGGAAGGTATAGAAAACAACTCATTAAAGGATTATCATTTTTAAGTCAATCAATATAAGTTTTATCTTGGAGTGTTTTCTTTCTAGACTATTACAAGATCATACCCAATCGTTTGTTTAGGGGAAAGCCTTTTATTAACATTCACAAGAATAAATGACTAGCAAAAGTGGCTTTACACACAGTCTTGAGTCACTAAAATGATGTTACATGGAGCTATGTGGCGATTTTAGAGACTAATACATGGAAATCAGGAGGGAGTTACAGAGATGCAAAGCTCTCAGGGGATGCCCCCTCTGAGGGCACACATAATTCCCTATCCCACTTTCCTGAGTAAGAAGCAATTCAACTGCCTGTGGGGACTTAGTTGGATATGTTGATATACACACATTTGTCCATGAGTTGTTGACATTTCTTTTTTTCCTTTTATAATTAAAGTATAATTTGCATCCAGTAATATCCACAGTTGTTAGTTTATACTTCTAAGAGTTCAAATAAATATACATGGTCATGCAACCACTTGTACAATCATGATATGAAACAATTTCACCACCTAAACAGACTCCCTCCAGCTTCTTTGTTGTCAGTCTCTTCTATCCATTTCTCCTGGCAATCCCTAAGCTGTTTTCTGTCCACATCCTTTTGCATTTGCAAGTATCCCATATAAATAGAATGTTGCTGTATGTAGCCTTTGAGTCTGGTTTCTTTCACCACACTGAGGTGCATTTGAGATCCCACCTTTTGCTTACCTCTAACATAAGTGGAATTTTTTTTATTAATGAGTGACATTCCATCATACAGACACCACAGATTACTATCCATTCCCCAGATAAAGGATATTTGTCGTTGGTTTCTGTATTTAGTAATTAAAGATAAAGCCACTCTAACCATTTGCTTAGCATTTTTTGAGTGAGCATACGTTTTCATTTTATGTAGGTAAATACCTTGGATTTGGATTGCTTGGTCATATGATAAATATATGTTTAAAATTGAATAAGGAACCTCCAAACTGTTTTCTCAAGTGCCTCTACCACTTTGCATTCCCACCAGCAATAAATTCCAATTGCTTTACCTCCTTTCCAGCATGTGGCATTGCCAGGTTTTTTTAATTTTAATTTTATTTTCATTATTCCTTCCTCTGCATTCTTGTGGAGCCACAGCCTTTCTCAGAGCAGGCAAGTGCAGTGGCTGCACATTTGTTCTGTGCAGCCAGGTAACTTGGCTTCACATGCAGGGGTGTGATTTAGCCTTTTCAAATTTCTCATGTATAAAGGAGTAGATAACATGTATCTCTCATAAGATTGTCAAGAATATTATGTGAGATAACATATACAAAGTCTCACATATATAAAATGTCCCATGAGGTACATATTACAATTCTGTTATTTATTTGCAAATTGATAAGGCATGGGTAAAAAAAATACAGTGTTTTTATACATTCTATTGATTCCCCACCTGTGCCTGTCCCATTGCATCTAGGCAAAAACATGATAGTTCCAGACAATGGACTGTGGGAAGAATTGATATGTGTCACATTTGTGGATTGAAACACATACAGAATCCTACAGTTGCCTCTTTCTTAACATGATGACTGAGGAAACTGCATGTCCCAGGATGTGCAGCTACAAAATGGTGGGGCTGTCTTCATCCTGTATTAGACAGTGATCACATGTAGAGAGCCCTCCCTTCCCACAGTCAATCTGTGTGATGGACATGTAGTATTTAGTATAAGTGAGAAACAAACCTGTAGTTGGCTGAACAATGACTAGTAAGATATCTGGTTCTATTCCCTGGAACTTTTCATTGTTACTGAGGAGTCTGGTTCCTGGCTAAAATGCTATGTGTAATTTTTCAATCTTCTCCATTGGAAATTACAAAGGATTTACTTGTCAGACCTCATGGATAGCTATATGTTTAATTAAATGAGAAGCTGGTAAATTGCTTCTGAAATGGCTCTACCATTCTGCATTCCCACCAGAAATATATTCCAATTGCTTCATATCCTAGTAAGTAGTTGGTATTCTTAGATGGTTTTACAATCTAATTTTATTTTTATTTCACATTCATATTTGACCTTCCTCAAAGAAATCTCAAGAAGACTTCTTAGCAAAATATTTATTTAAAATATATATATTTTTAAAGAATGGTTAGCTAATCAGCTTGTACTCCAGTGCCTTATTTTCCTTATACTTTTCAGTTCTTGGAATCATACCATCCTACAGCAGTTCAGTTCATCCCTTTTTAATTTTTTCTGTGAGGCTTTTCTACCTCCAGTTTCTTCTCCATTAGGGTATACCACCATAGGGAGCTAAATGGGATCCATCCAGAAAGGTGGGTCACTACAGAAAAGCCTATTCTGCCTTTAGTTGTCCAGCCAACAGACACTAGGTTAAGTGATGCAGTTACTTTGTAGTGGTTTGTGTTCTGCCTTGGGTCTCTGAACTTGTGTCCTTTTGACTGAGTATGTGCAGAGTCCTGACTCATTTGGGTTGAGGAAGGAAAAATCGAGAAATATTTGGGGACACAGAAATGGGCTTACTACGTACGAGGAAGCAAATAGAAGAGAAAAGTTATCAGACTTCAAAACTCACCCACACCTTGAAGCTCTACATGTCACCACCTACCTTTTCCAAACTTACATAGAAGCCATCATTCCATCCTAACAATAGTCTCATATCTACAGCTGATCGTAAATGTGGCATTTTACTCATTATTTGGATACATTATCTCATTTAATTCTTACAATTGCTTGAGGTAAATCTCATTACCAACTTCATTTTACAGATAGAGAAAATGAAGTTAAGAGAAGTTAAGTTGGGACCAGTGAGTCTTTAGAAGTAAATGGAAGATTTGACATTTGAATGTGTATACACCTCTTCACAGATACCAGATTCTATACCCTATGCCTTCTCTTCAGAATTTCCTTTGCAGTTTGTACGTTCCTCTCCTGCTGCAGTTATCCCATCACGTATACTTTACATACATCTTCCAGTTATTTTGCTATAAAACACCACATATTGAGTTTGGAGATATAAAGAATTGTAAGTTGAGAGAAATTCGACTTGATTTAAATTAATATCACCAGACTTGGGAACCTCTCTGCTTGGGTTCAAAGCTTGGTTTTGCCAGTTAATACTTATGTAGACCTAAATTAATTATTCAACCACTGGTACCACATAAGTTAAAAGAGGGTGACAACCAAAGATTCTCAAAGGGTTTTTGAGAGGAAAAATGAATATACATATATAATACCAGAAACAGTATGTGGTATGTGAACAATATAAAAGTATAAGTGTTTATCAAGCTTGAAAAATTCTAATGGCAGATATATTCAATTCAAGACATGTCAGCTTGGTCAAGTCATTATATTTTTTATATTGGAGTTTACAAATTTACAAAGAAAAAATGTTCAGAAGGTGACTGATGAACATTCCTCAGCCCCAGTAGTTTGTAACTCCATAAATCATGCTGTAAAGTTTGTTGTCAACCCCATACTTTAGATACAAAGACTCCTGAAGTATAAATTATTACTATAATGTAACAATTCACAGAGTAGTTACATTTGTTCATTTCACTGCAGTCTCTTTACTGTTTAACATTCTGTACCTTTACTTTTCATTGCTACAGGGCATCTTCTGACTCTCAAATACCTTCAATGGAGAACAGCACAGAAGTGGCTGAGTTCATCCTGCTGGGACTAACCAATGCCCCAGAACTGCAGGGCCCCCTGTTTGCAGTGTTCACCCTCATTTACCTCATCACTGTATGTGGGAACCTGGGGATGATTGTATTGATTCTCTTGGACTCCCGACTCCACACTCCCATGTACTTTTTCCTCTGTAACCTCTCTCTGGTGGACTTTGGTTACTCCTCAGCTGTCACTCCC